>CM029015.1:131438412-131753411 GCA_016801055.1 Panax notoginseng
TTAGGTAGGTCATACTAGCGAAGGAATTCTCCGTCTCTCCCCTCCTAGTTCTAGTCTCACATCTTAGCCAGGGATCATATCCCTAAGCTCTGATACCAACTGTGACGCCCCCAAAATTAGGTATACATCACCCATCTTGGGTCGCCAGATACATGGTATAGAATTCAAATACAACTTACTAATACAACTGTCATGTACAATACAACAAAACATAAACTGTGAGTTTGAATACAAATACTGTCTACTAGAGATTATACAAACTCAAAAGGAGTCCTCATTACAATTATTATCATACTATTTCACAGAATAGTGAGGACTACAAATGCTATCCTCTGGACCATCACTCCGTTCCCCGACTCGTCCCAGCTATATTCTCATTTCCTGAAGAGAACAGTAAAAGAAAGGGTGAGCTCAACCAGCCCAGTAAGAAATATTATGACTAAGATAATGCAGAATAAATTATCATTAGTCTCCAACAATGTTAAACTGATAAAATATAATAGACATTAAGTTTAACTACAGCGGAACAAGCAATCTATTAAAAGAGTCAAGTAGAAAATAAAATCTACTATCTTTTATGATTTAAAAGGTTTTTCATCACTTTTATCGCTGAGACTCAGCTAAATAAATAATTCACATCATTAAACCACCCCTGCACTACGGCCAAGGATATTCTTTAGTATCACGACCACAATTATCCATTCACTACGAGCAAAGAATATTTGTGCATTCACTAATGGTCATGATCATGCCAACAACTGTCCATCAATGCACTACAGGCCAATGAGGACTTTTACCACATCATTTGTAACATCACGGTCATGATTATACCGAATAATCTCTGGTCATAATCATACCAAGTCCATCTATGCACTATAGACCACAGATGACTTTCAACATATTATAAATATGAGGATGATGACAATTCAATAAAATAAGTTCAAGAATTAATTTATCCAATAATTAATAACGTCCAAATTGTCAACATGATACTGCTTTGTGGAGTAAAATTCAAGAATGCTTAGAAGAATATTTTCATGAAAAGATACTGGATGAAGCGCAAGTATCAAGGATATTCCACTAATTTCATGGAGTATAGAAGTCAAAACTTTAACCAACTGAGTATAATAACGAATGGAATAACAAAAGAAATCACCATGCATGCGGTACTTCGCATAGACAAGTTATTCCAACAAAATAATAAGTAACGGAACCAGGTCAAGCGAAATTCGCACCGACAGGATGTTCCAACAGAATAATACAGACAGAACCAGGTCCGGCGTAAAACGCACAGACAGGATATTCCAACAGAATAATAATAAAGACAGAACCAGATCCGGTGTAAAACACACAGACAGGATGTTCCAACAGAATAATAATAAAGACGGAACCAGGTCCGGTGTAAAATACACAGACAGGATGTTCCAACAGAATAATAATAAAGACGGAACTAGGTCCGGTGTAAAACACACAGACAGGATGTTCCAACAGAATAATAGAAGAATGTCACTAAGTATAGGGTAGACCGCGTATACAGGTTATTCCAACAGAATAATAAGCAATGGAATAACAACAGTTCTCTTCATGAATAAGAAAGAATAACACCCCTTACCATAAAAGAAATTGAATATAAGAGTAGGGAAGCAGCAGAATACTTTGCTATAGTTTCTCTATAATTTTTTTCTCTCTAGAGTTTCAGTGAATTTGTAAGAAATAATGAAGGAATGAGCTTCTATTTATAGGAGAATAGAAGGGGTACTGTTTAGAAAATAATACGGATGCAACAATTTTATAACTTACGGATGCTTGACTGATGCATTAATTCACGGATGAAAAAAATATTTCTAACTCATGGATGCAAAAAGTCCATCCTTCAACCAATAAGAATTAAGCAACAATATAATATATATATATATATATATATATATATATATATATATATATATATATATATATATATATAAACCACACATGTTTTCAATTTATATATAACCATATTATATAACCACCACTTGATTTTTATCCCCCCAAAACCAACATCAATCCCCCACACCCCCAAAATCACTTTCACTACACTCTTACACCTTTCACTATCACACACCCATTCACATCTTACACCCATCACTATCATACTAACTTTCCCACCATTTCCCACTTACACATATATTATATATATACACACATCATATATATATATATATATATATTCCCTCCCCTATACGTAACTCCCTCCCACCCCCATTTCAAAATCAATTTTTCAACATATATGGGCCCCACATGTGGCCCCCACATGTGGGCTCCACCTTTAAATAATTTTCTACCGATTATTTTGGAAAATAGGTAAATGGTGGTCCATAGAATAATCAAAATTGACAACAATTACTATAGTAATAATTGAACAAAACTGAGTGACTTCTCACGTAGCATCAATAATCAATACCGTGTGCTACTATGCAACCACGCGTATTACTGTACTTTTACTACCTAGTAGTTCAACAGTATCAATGGTAAAACTTCTGCCGTTATTTTCATAAAAAAAATTTTGTCGTTTTCTCAATCCGACAATAATTCTGTTATGGGGTCCACCAATGATTGTGTCGTTGTACGAATATTCCCTGCTAAAACGAATATTCCCCGACCAATCAAATATAATATAACAACTTGCATACTATGCAAAATTTATAAATATTACCCACAACTATAACATTATATCAATTTCACTCCATAATATTCAAAAATAATATTTATAGAAAATTCATCTTTATTCAAAAAGTTGGGGTTTTACAATCACCCTCGGAATTTCATTAATCTCATTACCGTTCGCTACGGCTTTCTTACGATAATTCATATCTTACTTACTATTTTGTCAATGTCCAAGTTATACAACCACTGTACACTTAGAACGTTCGTCTGACACGAATACGATTCACGAGGATCGTTTACGTATTTGACGTTTACGTTGCTCGTCTCTTAATCTCTCATTCAACCTTCACTCAAGGTTTTAATTGCTCTACATCGTTATACATCCCATGAACCCCATGTTCATTATTCTTTCTTAATGTCAAAGCCATACCGTTCGTTGTATGCTTAGACCGACCGTTCATCGCAACAACATTGCGTTCGTAACGTTTAAACACTTTACACTTATCTCCCCTTACAATGACATAACATCGGAATGTTATTCATTACCTTCATCACTCAACGTCTAAGGAGTCACAATCATAGTAATCCGTCACGTTCGTTCATTACGACTACGGTCCCCAAAAATCGGTTACGTAATCTATCGCTTACAATCTCTATCTTTTAATCTCTTTTAATCTTTTCGTTCAACCTTTAATAAAGGTTTAGAACACTTTATTAAGTGTTACATTATGTGAACTAGATCTTCATAGTTCTTTCTTGCACATCCCCCAGTAATTGAGCACATAAAGTCTCATTTCTGGGCCTTACCCTGCACCGACGTTGCGGCGCCGTGCCTCTTCCTTTCTCTCGCGCTGCGGCGCGGCCTACTTATCTCTCTTATCTTTTGGCCTGGCGCTACGGCGCCAAGTCCTTTGTTAACACTCACGCTCCGACGCCAACTAACAGAACCTGAGGCCCGAGCTCGCACTGCGGCGCCATTTCTGCAAGCATAGCCGGCGCTGCGGCGCCGAGCCAAAACCCTAGAAAATTTTATAAGTCTTGCACCAAGTTTGAGATGCGTACTTCCTGATCTCATAACTTCTTCGCTATAACTCGGAATGAGGCCGTTCCAAATCCATTCTCTTCCTTATCTAACGTACTTCAATACCCCTTGGATAGAACTTCGTTCTGAATCCGTTAAAGTGACATTCGATTGGCTTAATCTTCACCCTTCAGTCATTTTTACGCTTTTAACGTTCTTCGCTCGTTCGTCCGTAATTCGGTCGTCCGTAATTCGGTCATCCGAACTCGGAACTCGTTCATTGTTGAATCCACGACTCACGTTTCCTACGTTCTCTTACATTCATATGAAACCCTACACATTCGAATTCATTTACTAACTTTCTAATTCTTGTTCTTCTTTTACAAAAATTTTGCCATAACTTCGTTATAGCTACGTTTTAATCCGTTCTTCATGAATGTTTCTTCCGTTCCTAACCAAGCAATATGCAACTAACTTATACGCGATGGTTTTAAGCTTGTCCATCAACAACAATTATCCTACGATGGTTTTAAACTTGTCCATCAACAACAATTATCCTATGATGGTTTTAAACTTGTCCATCAACAACGTTCTTCGTGTTCTTCACGTTCTTCGTTCGTTCTTCATTTTAATCGATATTTTGGATTACGATTCTACTTTTTCTTGAAATTTGATGTTATAGAATATCATTCCTTACTTATTTCACCAACTCTTTCATAAGATTCATTCGGATCGTTCAAAATCCTTACGAATCTTATACTTCCTTAAGAAATTTATAGACTAAATTTCTAAGTTCTTATTTCTTCTTTTCTCATGATTTCAACCATATGAAATCATTTCTAACATTATCTTCTCTCTATTCTCGTTAAGCTATGTTTTTGAACATAAAAACTTAAAGAAAAATATTAGAAGAACTAGGGTTCGGATTACCGTTCTTCTCTATTCTTCTTCCGTTATACAAAGCCGGCGATTTGCGAGCTCTTCTATTTCTCGATCACTTTTGATCCGAGCCTTCATGCTCAATCTCTTCCTTCTCCCTCTTCATCCGAGATCTCTCTCTCTCTCAAGTTATAGGATTTTTAAAATCCTAAAAATGAAATCTAGCTTCCTATTTATAGAAAACCAAGGCTAAGGGCAATTTAGTCATTTCGCCCCCCACCTCCTTACTATTCACACCTCCTCCATCCCTTAGCCACCAAGTTTACTTGGCCACCACCCTTACTTGGTGGCCAAGTAGCTGACCCACATGCCCATGGGTCATCCCATGGGTTGCCCCAATGGTTATTACCCATCCGTTTACCCATCGATTCGATTTGCGGTTTCTTTTCTTGGTTTGGGCCTTAACCCTAATTCTTATTGGGCCTAACTTGGACTTGATTTCACAAATCATTGAGCTTGACATATTTCAAGTACAATTGGATTCTACAAACTCCATGAACTCAAAGTCCATTAAGACTAATCGTATTCTACGCATTCCATTCTCGTATTCTCGTATTCTCTTCGTATATCGTTCGTACGATATTCGTATTATACGTCGTACTAATCTTCGTACTATACTCGTATAATAACTACTATTATACTCGTATCTCTCACGCATAATAACCCTAGTTATTATACGTACTCACTAAAATTCTCGAAAATTACTTTTCCTAACCCTTAGGTTTTACGTCCGTAGGCGAAAACTTTGTTTTTGCCATAACTGAAATATTATTGAATATTCCATCACGTCTCAACATTTTACGTAATCGTTAACTTCTCAGAATTTCAAAATAAAACTCCGAGCAGAAACTGATGAATAGTGCCTATTTTGTCTTTTTCCCCGGAAATATTTTTGTTCCCGGAAAAATTCTATTTTCGTCTTGAAAATTCTTACTCGTTCAATCTAGCCCATAGCCAGAATACTCCCGACTTATAATCTTCCTAGGTCATAGAACGATTAATAAACACTTAGCACAGAATAGTATTAATAAAAATTCATTTTATTAATAACTAATTCTTTAAACCTAAATTCTGGATAATCCAAAATTCCTGGTTGTTACATTCTTTCCTCCTTATAAAATTTCATCCTCGGAATTTCTTAAAACCAAACCCTTACCCGGGTTCTCACATTCTCCCCTTCTTCATAGAATTTCGTCCTCGAAATTTTAGCTTACACTTCTTCTCAACTTCTCTTCAAAGAAGTTCTTATCTTTCCATCATTCCAACCTCCATAACCTATCAAGAATCATGAAGTAGAAGGAATAGCGAGGAATATAAAATATCCTTTAAAATATTTCATACTTTTGTTGAGGGGTCAAATTGACCATGAACTCGTTACTAGGTTAAACAGCCTTTCGCCGTAAACCTTTCTTTCCACGGTAAGTTTACAATCACAAAGAAAGTAAACCACCTCTTTCCATACGTAGGTGATCAGCCTATCGTATATCCCCATTTAGGGGTATGTTCACCTCAGACTTAATACCAAAAATTTTGGAAATTTCATGAAACATTCGTCTAGTCAAATCAATTGACATCGACTACTTCTTTAAATTCTTTTCACAAAAACGTTTTATGACATCATGATACCGTAATCTTCACAGTACGTTGAGGACTTCGTCAGTTTATGGCTTCGTCATTTTATGGCTTCGTCGTTATACATCTTACCATAGCGGTTTGTTGATCCTAAGATCACATTCCACCAGGATCAATTGCATTAACAACTCCATCTTTTTACCATCGTTGCATCAAATACACGGATGATATAAAAATTCATTTTGATAATTCAAATCAACTTCTGCCTAGACGAAGAACTAGCATAGACATAAAAAGAATAGCTCTTTTAAAATCCATTGGCTCCAATGGTTGAACCAATTCTTTCTTTTTCAAAATGTACATTTCAGCACGATTTGAATAAACTTCGAAATCTAGCATAGCTAGAGGATTTGGAATATCCTATTCTCCATCTTCCTTCATTGTCTTACTGCGACAATACTTAAACTTCTCTATCACCTTCAATGTTAAGTCTACTGAAAATACTTCATTTTCAGTCTAAACATCTCTATACTTTAATACAGTCCATCAACTTACCACACATTATGAGTTCAGAAACTTTCCACAATAGTATGAGTTTAAGAACATCCAGACAGACCTTAGGCGTCCATTCGCTGAGACGTTCGAAAACATACCATATTATTATAAGTCACGAACTTACCATAAGTATGAGTTTCAAGAACTCGCACCTACCTTATCGTTCTCTACCTATCAATTATACATATGAGAAAAGATTCACCTTCTCGTCATATACATCTTAATAGCGAAACCAATTCCAATGATTATCACTGTAATAAACTGAGTAGTTGTTACACCAAGCGCAAACCTCTGCCCATACAAAAGTTCATACAACTCAGCCATCACATGAGTCCTCAATTGAAATCTTACAACTTCTAAATTTCTCTTTACTTAATACGAATTTTCTTTAATTCGTATGCTATCCTACTCAACTCAATCTGAGTTCTTCTTCCCGTACTACTTCGTGGTACCATTCATTTATAGCATTAGCTATAAATCATTCATCGTTTAACAGCTCATCTGTTACTACGATTCACTATGATCACATGGTGATTTTCTTCCTTAATCATTTAACTCAACGATTTTCTTATTCGCTTCTCTAAGATTATAGTCTTAGGTACTCTTACCTAAGAGTAATAACCTATAGCTTTGATACCAATCTGTAATGCGCCGAAATCCGGTCTACCTTCAGACCCGGACTCCGTGCATCACGGTCCCACTTCTTACCAATCATACGTCATTATATAGTTAAATATAACAACATATATTCTCAAATCCCAGGTTCTCAAAACCTTACAATCTCTTTCATTACAAATAATGGTAATTACATTATTCTTTACATCTTGTACAAGTGACTTTCATCCGCCACCAAGGATACATAAACGTTCATTAAACTATTCTATAGTTCAATTCATCTTTCTAAAATACAAGTCTTGGCTTGCTCTTCACACACATTCATATACTGAATGACACTTCGTCTGGATACCGCTCAGCTTAATCTTTACGGGATCCTTAAGTTCTTTCTAACATCGTTTGCTGAAAATGTTTTTCATTTAAAGCAAGTGTGAGCATTCAATTGCCCAGCAAGTCATAACAGTTGAACAAACAACTTCAAGAGTTTAAACATTCTTCAGAACTTCGATAACCGAACAAAGGTTATGAAGTAGCTTGAATAATAGGAATAGTCTCGATTCCTATCATCTTACAACATTCATCACATACTCTTTACACTACTTTCATTCTTCTACCTTTTTCATACACATTTTGTCTTGCTAGAATCATTAGCACAGACTTAACAATAACGGTTCATGTATAAACAGAACATACTTATATTGAACAGTTCAATCACAAAACAGTTCATCTCAAAGAAACACCGAAGTGTTCACATTATGGCACAAGGCCTCATACGTTCTACCACCTTGTACAAATATTACACATTCGCACACATAGGGAACTTCTCAAGTTCAACATCTGAGAAGTTTAAGAAACTAGCATTCATGTAAAATATGAATGAAGTTAGAAAAACTTGCCTTACGCATAGCTACAACTTATAGTTTACGCTGAACTGCTCATTCCAATTCAGAAAATAGCACGTATACCAATTAGTCATATACTTGACTTACGCATTAGTTTACTTAACTTTACTTCTTAAGGTTCGCGTTCTTGCAATATAAGCTTACGCGCCTAACTTCCTTTACTACCGGTTTACGGCTTCATGACATACGGAGATGTCTTACTCAAAACGTTCATCATCTTTGATGATTTACATTCTTATCTTCTTCTTATAACTCTCCTAGGACTCAGCACACATCGTGTCTCTACTAGTAGTCCATATGGTACTCTGAGTGGTTTCCCACAAACAACTAACAAACAAGTTCCCGTCTCATCTACACTGCCCACACAGTGAGTTAGATCGGTTGCCAGTTTTGTATATACCTTCGCTCTCTGAAGGAATTGTTTATCCCAGCTCCCATATGTCAACCATCAAAGTTACGATTGTACCACAGCCTAACTTCTCTTAACTTATCCGAGCCATTAAACGATAATGTTCGTTAAGTCAAATTCATATTCCTTACGGCTTTCTGGCAACTGAATGCCATACCTCAGGATTTATTCTTTATCGTCTAAGTCATACAGTCCTTCGTAAACTCAGAGCGATCATTCAATATCAATACTATGAGGTCATAGCGTGAAACATTTTACAATCCCTTATTCTTATCTTACCACGTTCGGTTCACTCGACTCGGAACATTATCCAAGTTAAAACTACTAACTCGGCTTCTTAACGTTATACGTTATTATCTTCCATTCATTTTCTTCACCATTCACGGCTAAATCTTAGTCTTCATTACCTTACGGTCAAACCACACACGGAGTGTAGGTTCTGCCCATTTAATATTCACGTACACTCAACCCTTACGTTGGTTAAAGTCTTTAACGCTTACTTTATTTCAACATTCTTTATCCGACTCACCCTCGGAATTTCATTAATATCATTACTGTTCGCTACGGCTTTCTTACGATAATTCATATCTTACTTACTACTTTCGTCAATGTCCAAGTTATACAACCACTGTACATTTAGAACGTTTGTCTGACATGAATACGTATTTGACGTTTACGTTGCTCGTCTCTTAATCTCTCATTCAACCTTCACTCAAGGTTTTAATTGCTCTACATCGTTATCCATCCCATGAACCCCATGTTCATTATTCTTTCTTAATGTCGAAGCCATACTGTTCGTTGTATGCTAAGACCGACCGTTCATTGCAACAATATTGCGTTCATAGCGTCTAAACACTTTACACTTATCTCCCCTTACCATGACATAGCATCGGAATGTTATTCATTACCTTCATCACTCAACATCTATGGAGTCACAATCATAGCAATCCCTCACGTTCGTTCATTATGACTACGGTCCCCAGATATCGGTTACGTAATATATCGCTTACATTCTATATCTTTTAATCTCTTTTAATCTTTTCGTTCAACCTTTAATAAAGGTTTAGAACACTTGATTAAGTGTTACATTACGTGAACTAGATGTTCATAATTCTTTCTTGCACATCCCCCAGTAATTGAGCACATAAAGTCTCATTTCTGGGCCTTGCCCTGCATCGGCGCTACGGTGTCGTGCCCCTTCATTTCTCTCGCGCTGCGGCGCGCCTACTTATCTCTCTTCTCTTTTGGCCCAGTGTTGCGGCGCCAAGTCCTTTGTTAACACTCGCACTGCTGCGCCAACTAATAGAACCTGAGGCCCGAGCTCGCGCTGCGGCGCCATTTCTGCAAGCTTAGCCGGCGCTGCGACGCCAAACCAAAACCCTAGAAAATTTTCTAAGTCTTGCACCAAGTTTGAGACACGTACTTCCTGATCTCATAACTTCTTCGCTATAACTCGGAACGAGGCCGTTCCAAATCCATTCTCTTCCTTATCTTATGTACTTCAATACCCCTTAGACAGAACTTTGTTCTGAATCCGTTAACATGCCATTAAATTGGCTTAATTTTCACCCTTCGGTCATTTTTACGCTTTTAACGTTCTCCGCTCGTTCGTCAGTAATTCGGTCATCCGAGCTCGGAACTCATTCATTCTTGAGTCCACGACTCACGTTTCCTATGTTCTCTTACATTCTTATGAAACCCTACACATTTGGATTCATTTACAAACTTTCTAATTCTCATTCGTCTTTTACAAAAATTTCGCTATAACTTCGTTATAGCAACGTTTTAATCCGTTCTTCATGAACGTTTCTTCCGTTCCTAACCAAGCAATATGCAACTAACTTATACACGATGGTTTTAAGCTTGTCCATCAACCACAATTATCCTACGATGGTTTTAAACTTGTCCATCAACAACAATTATCCTACGATGGTTTTAAACTTGTCCATCAACAACGTTATTCGTGTTCTTCGCGTTCTTCTTTCGTTCTTCATTTTAATCGATATTTTGGATTACGATTCTACTTTTTCTTGGAATTTGGTGTTATAGAACATCATTCCATACTTATTTCACCTACTCGTTCATAAGATTCATTCGGATCGCTCAAAATCCTTACGAATCTTATACTTCCTTAAGAAATTTATAAACTAAATTTCTAAGTTCTTATTTCTTCTTTTCTCATGATTTCAACCATATGAAATCATTTCTAACATTATCTTCTCTCTATTCTCGTTAAGCTATGTTTTTGAACATAAAAACTTAAATAAAAATATTAGAAGAACTAGGGTTTGGATTATCGTTCTTCTCTATTCTTCTTCCGTTATACAAAGCCGGCGATTTGCGAGCTCTTCAATTTCTCGATCACTTTTGATCCGAGCCTTCATGCTCAATCTCTTCCTTCTCCCTCCTTATCCAAGCTCTCTCTCTCTCTCTCTCAAGTTATAGGATTTTTAAAATCCTAAAAATGAAATCTAGCTTCCTATTTATAGAAAACCAAGGCTAAGGGCAATTTAGTCATTTCGCCCCCCACCTCCTTACTATTCACACCTCCTCCATCCCTTAGCCACCAAGTTTACTTGGCCACCACCCTTACTTGGTGGCCAAGTAGCCGGCCCACATGCCCATGGGTCATCCCATGGGTTGCCCCAATGGTTATTACCCATCCGTTTACCCATCAGTTCGATCCGCGATTTCTTTTCTTGGTTTGGTCCTTAACCTTAATTCTTATTGGGCCTAACTTGGGCTTGATTTCACAAATCATTGGGCTTGACATAATCCAAGTCCAATTGGATTCTACAAACTCCATGAACTCAAAGTCCATTAAAACTAATCGTATTCTACGCATTCGATTCTCGTATTCTCGTATTCTCTTCGTATATCGTTCGTATAATATTCGTATTATACGTCGTACTAATCTTCGTACTATACTCGTATAATAACTAGTATTATACTCGAATCTCTCACGCATAATAACCCTAGTTATTATACGTACTCACTAAAATTCTCGAAAATTACTTTTCCTAACCCTTAGGTTTTACGTCCGCAGGCGAAAACTTTGTTTTTGCCATAACTGAAATATTATTGAATATTCCATCACGTCTCAACATTTTACGTAATCGTTAACATCTCAGAATTTCAAAATAAAACTCCGAGCAGAAACTGATGAATAGTGCCTATTTTGTCTTTTTCCCCGGAAATATTTTTGTTCCCGGAAAAATTCTATTTTCGTCTTGAAAATTCTTACTCGTTCAATCTAGCCCATAGCCAGAATACTCCCGACTTATAATCATCCTAGGTCATAGAACGATTAATAAAAACTTAGCACAGAATAGTATTAATAAAAATTCATTTTATTAATAACTAATTCTTTAAACCTAAATTCTGGATAATCCAAAATTTCAGGTTGTTACAGAAATGAAATATATTTACTTTCTATATGTTACTTTTTGATATATACAATGTATACAGTACATGACAAAAGTAACTAATCAAGTTTATACAGGAAATGAAAGAAAATCTATAAGCCCGGTCAAATAGGTCAACAAAACTAACATCACATCCCCCTCTAAAGACGGAGGTGCATCTCTGATCCCCTGCTCTACAGTCTTGATGCGAGTCATAAGATCTACGACAGTCTGCAGAGTACTACCATATAATTACATTAAGAAGAAGGGTAAGATTCTTTAGGAACCCTGTATGTTATTTATGACCTAATGTGTTATGTAATGTTATCATCTACTGTAGAGACCTAAGGACTTAAAGTGCACGTGTTATATCTGTAAGTAGCCGCTAAAGGCAAGTACTCTAACCCTTATTCCAGTTTAATCTGGATAAGCTTTGTGATTCATATATTCTTCGCATTAGTTAATATCGGATGAAGTCAACGCCAATTCTTTCGGCTAGACTTATGACATGTTGGATTTCTTACAATCTACCAAAGTATTGACAATGATTTACCAACTAATATTGGTGTTGTTTTCAAAAGGAGATTGAGTATGCTAAAATGTTTTGTCATAAAACGACAAGCACGTGAGGTTGCCACAACTTAAACGTATACACGATTAATGAATGTAATGTTGATCAACATACAGTACTATAGGCTGATCACCTAGACGTGCTCGTAAGCTATGCCAAACTTACGGACTTAGTGCCGGGATGTCCTTTTCAAGGTACTTATGAAATGCTCATAGTCTTGGACCGGAATTAATGTTTTACTAAATATTGTTATTGTAAAATGTTTTGAATGAAAAGAAGTGCTATTTTGCATTATCGATAATACTTCATAACTATTGCTCAGTTATCGAAGATATAAGATTGCTATGTTTCAAGCATACTAGTTTTATTAGAATTGTTGTACTTGATGAGCTAGTTAGGCTCACTCTTGCTTGAACCATATGAATGCAGCTAAGACCGAACGGACCGATGGATCCGGCAAGGATAAAGGAAAGGCTAAGGCAAACCCGTAGATTTCTTATGTAATAGCATAGGTTTGTAATGATAATATTTGCTATTATGACCAAGGACAAATGTAATGGTTATAAAGAACCTGGGGAATGTTAATATTATTTTGAATATATATATAAGACATATTCTTTCTTTTGAAGCATTTCAATTGAATATTTGTGTGAACTGTAGCACCGTGTAGCACCATCTATCGGGTAAGAAGATACCTAGATTTGGGGGCGTCACAGTTTGGTATCAAAGCCTTAGGTTATAACAGTTAGGGGGGATTTAAACCTTAAGTCATAACCTTAAGAAAAGTCAAAGAGACAAAAGCTGGAAATTAACCTTATAAAAATGCATTATATATGTTATGTGTTTTTATTATTCTACTGACGTTTACTAATCAAACCTATTTGTTGTTGTAGATGTCAGGAGAAAATAGAGATGTATAGGTCCATAAATGTACTTATATCTGCAATAATGTACTTTGTGTAGGATCTGAGAGCAGCACCCTCAGCAATGGAAGCATCCCTGGCAGCTTGGGCCTTATCCCTCTCTAGAAAAGCATTATCCCTGCCAGATAGGGTCGTCAACATCAGTGCCCTAGCCTGATCCCTCTCAAAAGTTAAGAGTTATACCCTACGCTCCAAAGTCTCTCTAGGAAGTGGGGGAGCAGTAGCCGAAGAACTCAGGGTAAAGCTAGCCAAAGGTATTGTCAAAGCTAAAAATAGCTCATCTTTTGTAAAAGAAACAGGATCTTCCATAGGCTCCTCCTCATCTGAATCAGTGCTAGGCTCTAAATAAATAACCATAACCTATGCAATGTCTACCTCTAGCCATGCAGAATACTCTGAAGAACGGCCCAGATGACTCTCTGAAAAGTTAGCTCTCTCTCGATGAATCCAATAATCATAAACTCTGGCTAGATCATCCTCTGACAAAGATAAGGTTGATGATCACTGATCTGAAGCTCCATCAAAAGGATGAACATCCTGAAACTGATCAAACTGTCCCATGATAGCTAGAGGATGATATGTAGTCACCCCTCTCAGACCAGCCAAGGGTAAGAAGTCCATACCTACTGCATGAGTAACAAAGCAGAAAGGGGAACTGAACCCTGAGTAAAGTAGGATGGAAAAGGGATCTTCAATCACAGCCAAGAAAACAAACCAAGATGCTGCATCTATACAGTCAGCAGGTCGAAAAGAGTAAGACATGGATATCTCATGCGTAAAGTAATATATGTGGCATATAAAAGTTCCAATCGATCTTAGATACATCATGAACCAAACGTATAGTAATACGGCACTGCCTCTGAAAATCTCAGTGGGATGGGTACGACAAAATGTAGCCGACATCAAGGTCTCTGCTAGAATCATAGGAAGGATGGTATGACCCTCCCTCAGAGAACTCACTATAGTGATTAAGTCAATGTCAAGGTGATCCATATATAACGGCATTTACAGATATGCTACAACACACATCAAGAAAGTGTCTACTCTGGCAACCCGACAATCATCCTCAGAAATGGTGAAATCTCCTTAGTACACTGAGTAGCTGTCTGTCGACCCAAAATGGTTAATCAAGAAATCCATGGACACAACATGTCCTGAGGTGATCTCATCCAAGACGACCGTACGTCGTAAACCTGTCAGTGTCGTGAACTGTCATCGCAACTCACCGACAGCCACTCTAGCACATGGCCTATCCAGGGGAAAATCTGCGATACACTCATACTCCTCGAGTGTAGGGGTCAGCTCATGGGTACAAAATTGGAAAACCATTCTCTTAAGGATCCAGCAAGATAACATGCCCTCTACAAAACCCACAGGGACATGGAAGATCAGGAGGGACATAGAGTGTCTCAATAAATGATCAACGGCCATCCGATCTGAATAAGGAAAATTATCATGCCAAGACCCCAAGGACGAGACTATCAATGTCGGTGGGCTATGCTCAATATGGGTGATGGTGTGACGCCCCCAAAATAGGAATGCACAACCCATTCTGAGTCACCAAATACATAGTACAGAATTTAAATTCAAACTTCATTTATACAATACTACAAAACGTAGCTGAGAGTTTTAACACGAATATTTTCTCGTAGACAATATCTAAACTCAAAAAGAGTCCTCATTACAATTATTATCACACTATTTTATAGAATAGTGAGGACTACTATAGCCACCATCTCGGACCGTCACTCCATTCCCCGACTAGTCTTGGCTATGTTCTCATTTCCTGAAGAGAATAATGAAAGCAAAGGATGAGCTCAACTAGCCCAGTAAGAATATTATGACTAAGATAATGTAGAATAAATTATTATTATTAGCCTTCAACAGTGTTAAACTGATAGAATACAATAAACAACAAGTTTAACTGCAGCGGAATAAACAATCCATTAGAAAAGTTAAGTAGAGCATGATATCTACTATCTTCTATGATTTAAAAGTTCATCATCAATATTTTATCACTGTAACATAGCTCAATAAATAATCCACATCACTGAATTATCCATGCACTACGGGCCAATGATATTCATTAGTATCACATCCACGAATTATCCATGCACTACGGGCCAAGGATATTCGTTATTAGCACCAATGGTCATGATCATGCCAATAACTGTCCATTAATACACTACGGGCCAATGAGAACTTTTACCACATCATTTGTAACATTACAGGTCATGATTATACCGATACATAATTCCTGGTTATAATCATACCAATCAACAGTCTATCTATGCACTACGGGCCAAAGATGACTTTCATCACAATATAAGCATGAGGATGATGACAATAATATAAGAATTCAATTAAGTGAAAGCAAGGATAAATTTTAAAGATTTATAATTCAATTTATCCAAAGTTCAAGAATGTCCAAATTGTCAATATGATACTGCTTTGTGGAGTAAAATTCAAGAATAATATTGTATCAAAAATAATTTGGACAGAAAAAAAATTAAATTTTTGCCATGAATAGTACCCCGGGTGAATAGTACTCGAGTGAATAGTATCCCGTGAATAGTACTTCGAGAATAGTACCCCGTAAATAGTACCCCGGTATGAAAAGATTAAAAATTTACAAGAATGTTCAGAATAATATTTCCGTGAAAAGATACTAGATGAAGCGCAAATTTCAAGGATATGCTACTAATTTCAAGGAGTATAGAAGCAATACTTATCAACATGAGTGTAGAATTAGGAATACGAAGCGAAATAATATTACTTACATACTACAGAGTATGGAAGAAAATATTATTTCATACGAATATTGAACAAAAATAATATTCCTTACCTTAAAAGGAGAGTATTTCTGACTAGTATAGCGGGGATATTCTTGAAGAAAACTTACACTATTTTCTACACTCAAAGCTTCCTTAAACTCTAAAGAAATACGCTCAATATTATAGAAGAAGAATTTTCTGATTCTGGTGTGATTTTTATTTCTAAACTAAGCATCCTATTTATAGGAGAATGGAAGGATAATATTTAGAAAATAAAATCACGGACGCACAATAAACATTCACGGGTAAAGTTCACGGGAAATCGAAAGAAAAATTTTGATTTTACTATGCTGCACTATGCAGCACTATGCACACATTATGTAGTACTATGCAGTACTATGTAATAAAACATAATATATTCTATTTTATATATAAAAAAACAAAACATGTATATATAAAGCAAAACTGAGATAACTTTCTACCTATGATTTTGAAAAATGAGTAAGTCGGGGTCCATGTAATAAGCCAAATTTATAATAATTACTTCATAAAATACCCCTCTATTTATCTCAATTCACTTGGCTTCACTAAACACATTTTTAATAACATTTATTCATCATTAATATTATAACTCGCAATATTACCAACCAGATCATTTCCAAAAAAGAGGGAGCTTTTCGATAAGGACTTCTCCTTATTGGCAGGCAATTAGGTGACCAAACCCCTTTCCTCGACAGAACTTTCTAGACATTGTCAATAATACAAATAATAATATGAATACATTTGTCGTCTCAATTATTGATTTTATAATATAAAATATTATGCAGATGATACTGTTACAATAATTGAATCAATAATATGAGATACTATGCAGTAATTACTGTGGCAATAATAGAATAAAACTAAGTGACTTCTCACGTAAGCATCAATAATCAAAAATACTGTACAATACCGTGTGTTACTATGCAACCACGCGTATTATTATACTTTTATCACCGGGTATTTCTATAGTTAACGATAAAACTTTCGCCGTTATTTTTATAAAAAGTTATTTCTGTTATTTTCTAACTCCGATAGTAATTTTGTTATGGGGTCCACCAATGATTGTGTCGTCGTACGAATATTTCCTGATAAAACGAATATTCCCCGACCAAACGAATATTTTATAACAACTAGTTTACTTTGCAAAATTTATAAATATTACCCACAACTATAACATTATAACAAATTCACACCTTATTATTCAAAATAATATTTAGAGAAAATTAATCTTTATTCATAAAAGTTGGGGTCTTACACGATTGAGTAGAAGGGGCCTGAAACACTGAAATATTGTGTCAAAACCCTGTTAAATGTAAATCTTCATGTAAACCATTGGGGTCACCCCCAACAAAGCATCAGGACTGCTGATAATGGAAACCATTGAAAGCTGCCTTCAGCAAAGCCTCGGTAATTCAATATTTTAGTGTTGGCTTCATCAAGGCATCGTGAATGTTCGAGTATATAACTTCTCAAAAAGATATCCCCAGCAGAGATCTTGGAGATATCTAATATTGCAAACCGCTGGTGATAACCCCAACGTATCATCGGGAAGGGTCTGGTGATATAAGCTGTTGAAAACTACTTCAGCGAAGATCAGAGGATCTGATATTGCAAACCATTGGTGACAACCCCAGCGTATCACCGGGAAGGGTCCGGTGATATAAGCTATTGAAAACTACTTCAGCAAAGATCAGAGGGTCTAATATTGAAAACAGTTTGTGATAACCCCAACAAAACATCAGGAAAGCAGAGTGATGGAAGACCTCTGTAAACTACCGTTCAAGCAGGCATCGAGACAGTTCGATGATGGTCAACCTTTGTAAACTACTGTTCGAGTAGATTTTAGAGGTGTTCGGTGATATCATTCATTGAAAGCTCTATCCCTAAAAGAAACAATGGGAATAGCTGATGGTTAAAGCCGAGAGAAGTAACTCCACCAAGAGCTTTGAGCATTCATAACATCATATCATGTTACTAGGGGTGAAAATCGATCCGAGTAGTTCAGTACCCGATTCGAATTCGACCTGAAAATATGATCTGGGACTCGAATTCGGTAGGTATCCGAGCCGAATATGGGCTAAGCTCATTTTTTGGGTTATAATACTGAACTCGAATATGAGCACAATACCATTCGCTCATTTTAGGGTTCGAGCTTTCCTCTTTCGTCTGATCCATACTCGATCCTTACTCGATAAGCCCTACTCGTTTCAGGTTCGTACTTACTCGATCCTTAATATTGATAAGGGAATGGAAAATGGAAAGGTTTAGTTAGTCGTACGCGTTCGTTTGGTCGTCTACCCTTTCATCTCTTTAGACTTCAAACTTCATACTTCAGACTTTATTCTTCAGTCGCTTTGTTTACAGAGAAATTAAAAGTTTCTAGTCTCGAGGGGGTGAGATTTGAGGCTAAAAACTAAATCATCCCACAAAAGAAGATTGATGTGTTATGTGTAAGTCAGTTCTTTCTTTCATATTTTCTTCTTCTTTTCTTTCACTTAAGTAATCTATATATATGTATAGCTTTAATATTTCTTATCCAGCCATGAGGTAAATTAACATCTACTTCTCGACTCCTCCTATCCAAAAATCAAACTCAATTTCTAATTAATTTTGTTATGCCAAAAATCCCCAATCAATAAAATTAGAACCCTAATTTATAGCTTTCAAGTTTCAATTTGATCTTATTCAATGGAACACTTTGAGGCTTCAGGTATATACATTTCTATGTAATTTTGGTTTCTTAACACCATTTGAATTTGATTTTAAATTGCATATGCTACAGAGCATGTTTTGAAACTTGGGTTTGAATCATATCTTTATGTTTGTAATGCCTTAATTCATATGTTAATGTGTATACCTCATGTAATGATTTGCGTTTTGCTATATGTTTGACAAAATGTTTGATACATTTCATTACTACTGCTAACTTTTAAAATTGTGTGCTCAACATGCTTAAGTTAATTAGTACTTTCTTTTTTCTATGTTTGGCATAGATCGGAAGGAGGAGAGGAAATAAATGAATTAGCTATATTTGAAGAAAAATTAAAAGAAAAGTTAATCTTATCAATTGTATACAATAATATATCAACATCTTTATAGCCAAGAAATGGTATGCAAGACAATTTCTTTTTCCATTCCTTTATACTTATTTTGTCCCAACATTAGAGTTTACTTTCTAGGTAGGTATGTGTTAAGTATGATATATATTATCATTACGTATATTTTTTTAACACGTCTTAAACTATCCTTCATAAATAATCATAAAAAAACTAATTAACACTGAAAATATACATTATTATTTTGGCGAGGGTGTACATTCTAAGTTGTTAACCCAAACGTAATAAGTTAACTGAGTTATATTCATGCCAGAATTAAATGGAAAAAAATGCATCTGATTGACTATATATACATATATAATTCATGAACACATATCTTTATCTTGTTATTCTTCTTCCACACCGAGTGTTTGGTGTAATTTTTAAGAGAAAAAAAATTCAGTTTTCTCACAGTTGTGCAAATATTCATTTAGTAACAGTTTAATTGATCATTCTATGTTTTAGTATTTTATTAGCATCTTCATTTTATATCAACTGAATTCAAGTTTGTTGTTGACTTCAGTATTACATCTCCCATCGAGTGTTCAAATTTCTGATGTTGCTCGATTTCATCTAGATCTGAGGATATTTCCCAGTTTTCATTCTGAAACACACTTAAATGAACTGTTAAGGTTTTACTTGATTGCATTTGTGGTAATGTGAGCTAACTTTTAAAATTATGTGCTCAACATGCCATATCCAACTGAAATATACGTTTAATAAATGCCTTTGAAGAATAATATACCTCACATTCCTGTTGAGGTTTTACTTGATTACATTCGTGGTAATGTGAGCTAACTTTCAAAATTATGTGCTCAACATGCCATATCCAACTGAAATATACATTGAATAAATGCCTTTGAAGAATAGCATACCTCATATTCCATAGTTTGGCTCATACTTTCAGAATGTAGTTAGTTAAATGTAATACTCATTACGACAATTTTATTGTGCATGCATATTTTATATCCTTTGTCTCTAATTCTGATAATTTTTTGTTTATTTGTTTGAGGTAACAATGAGATCATAAGTTTAATTGAAGACCCATCTGGACCATCTCAAGTGCCAAATACTCAAACTGAAAATTAACCTCAACTTATTGGTGATTCTCAGCCAGAAAATGCTACTAAGGTTGAGGTTGAAGCTGAAAATGGGAAAAAAAGAAAAAAAAAAGACCTCAAAAGTCTGGGACGAGTTTATTGTTGTGATATTAAGAGATGGAACCAAGAAGGTTGAGTGCAAGCATTACCATTCAAGGCTTGCTCTTCAAAATTCGGGTTCTACCAGTAATTTGAATAGGCACATGAACTCTTGCTCTATTCGGCTGGCTTTAATTTTTAGCTCTAGAAAACCCAAGCAACATGTATTATCTTATCCTACTTTAGAAGTTGAAGGTAAAACTGGTAACTTGAATTTCTTTAAGTATGATAAAGAAAAAGTAAGGGAGTTTTTTGCTAAGATGATATGTGTGCATGAATACCCTTTTCGTATGATTGAGCATGAATTTTTTATACTATTTTTGAAAACTTTGAATCCAAGATTTGATCCCATTTCTAGGGTGACAGTAAGGACTGACTACATGAAGCTTTATGCTTTAGAGAAGAAAAAAATTAAGGCTCTGTTTGATGGTATTAGTAGGACAAGTTTAACTTCTGATTTGTGGACTTCTAATCAAACTATTGGTTATATGTGTCTCACTGCTCATTTTTTGGATTTGGATTGGAACTTGCATAAAAGAGTTATCAATTTTTGTACCATGGCACCTCCATACACTGGTCTTATGATTTCTGATTCTATTTTGCATTGTATAACTGAGTAGGGAAATGAAAATAAAATATCGATCGTGACTCTTGATAATGCATCTGCAAATGATTCTATTGTAAGGCATCTTAGGGATAATTTTACATTGAAAGGTGGCCTTTATTTTAGTGGTAAAATATTTCATGTTAGATGTTATGCCCACATTCTTAACTTGATGGTGCAAGATGGTTTGGGGATTATCCAAAATGTTATTCAAAACGTTCGTGAGACTGTCAAGTACTTAAAAATGTCTCCATCCCGTCTTCATAAATTAGGTGAGATTGTGAAAAATTTGCAATTACCATCTTCAAAAAGATTGATCATAGATGTTCCCATTAGGTGGAACTCCACATATGCCATGTTAGAGTCTTCTTTGCAATTCAAGGATGTGTTCCCATTGTACAAAGAGAGATACCTTCATGAAATTTTTAAAAAGTGTTTAATGAAGCAACAAATGTGTTTTTTGGTTGTGAATATCCTACTTCCAATTTGTTTTTACCTGAGATTTAGAAAATCAAGGAGCTATTGAATGAAACTATTGTTGATGATTGTGAATATATGAAAGAAATGGCTTACAAGATGAAAGAGAAGTTTGATAAATATGGGGGACAATGTAACTTACTGATGGCTATTGCATCTATCTTACATCCAAGATATAAGATGCAATTAGTTATATTTTGTTCCCCAAAGATGTATGTCAGTGAGTTTGAAGCAAAGAGAAACTTAACACTTGTTCAAAATGCTTTGCAAGAACTATTTGATGAATATGTGTCACTTTACAATGTAGAACAAATTGTTAATAGTCAATGTGAAACTTCAATTGCTAAACCAATGGTTTCTGGTGGTAGATCTAAGAATAAGACCAAGAGTAGAGCAGAGTTTGATAGTTGGGCTCAAAACATGGACATTGTATCCCCATGTTTGAAGTCTGATTTGGAAATTTACTTGGAAGAAGGGAGATTGATTTGTAATGCTGATGATAATTTTAATGCTTTAAAATGGTGGAAGACAAACACTTTAAAATTCAAGGTTTTATCTAGGATGGCAAGAGATATATTGTCCATACATGTGACTATTGTGGCCTCCGAATCAACATTTAGTGCTGGGGGAAGGGTTCTTGACCAGTTCAGGAGCTCTTTGAAGCCCAACACGGTTCAGGCTTTGATTTGCACAGGTGATTGGTTGCGAGTTGAGTATAAGATTAAGAAAAGCATGATTGTAAGTATTAATTTGTTTAATTATTTTTACATAAATAAACACATATGCAAATAATATCATGGATTAATATTAGTTGTTTGATAATGTAGGCTGATGAAGATTCAATGCAGGAGCTGAGCTTGGAGACCAAAGTGCTGATGCAGTGAAGAAATTGATAATATATTGTTGATATTGTGATACATTGTTGTTTACATTTCAGTTTTTAAATTGAACTGTTGAACTGTTTACTTTGTTTACTATTGAACTGTTGAACTTGAACTGTTAGACTTTGTTTATTTTGTTTGGAACTTTGGATTTTCTTTTGAGCATTTTGGAATTTGGTTTATGAAATGGTGTCAAACTATTAGCTTTAGTGCTTGAGTTTGGAATTTGCAGTTTAAATATTTGTCTTGCAGCCTTGAGTTGATAACGCACAACTAGTTTGGTGTAAAGTCTGAAAAAAAGATAAGTGTCTTATCTTTTTTATTTTGACATTTTCTTTTATTTTTTACTAGTTAGTTTTTTACTTGTTTCTAACCATCTTCTATATTTGCAGGATTTAAGCTTGGACTTTAGGCCTTGGATAATTGATTTACAGTCATTACTCATGGAAACTAGTTTGGTATAAAATCTAAAAAAATATAAGTTTCTTATCTTTTGTATTTTGACATTTTCTTTCTGTCATTCAAATGCCTTCAAGCTAGTTGTAATTCATTAAATGTACATATAAGAGGCATATATTTTCTTCCCAGGTTCAGAACAATTCATGTGTGTTTGATATGCTTTTTTCTTGCAGTGCTCTCTTTGGCACAAACTGATGGGAAGATAAGTTATGTCCACAAGCTTCTCTAGAACAAAGAAAATACGTGTTTTATGCTCATTGTGCAAGAGAATTGGTAAATTATTAACAACAATAACAACTAAATATTATAATCATAACTCATTACATATAAATTTGGTGGTTCTTTTTTTCCCCTTTACTGAAGACTTTATGATCAATAGTTTATAGGAGTCTTCTGCTTTATGGACTATCATCAGAGAATCAGTGACAAAAAGACTATGAAGAGGTGGTTTTTTTTGACAAGGGGGTTAGCTGAGAAGAGTTGTCGCAGAAGCTTTCATGTTCTTTGTGCAAAGTTAACTCCATAATGTCGATGGGATTATATTACTAGATTGGGTTTGAAAAGAAACTTCATAAAAAATGCATACCACAGATGTGAATTTATTTTCTTGGTACATGATAATTGGTTCTTAAATTTTTGGTGAACTAATATTTATTTTCCTTATTTTATTTCTCTAACTCCCTCTTCTTTTTTTAATGTTGCTTTGCAGACAACCTCCCCGAAAAGTGGTGGTTAAAATTGATAGTTGCTCGAGTTGGAACTCTAATGGTTTGTCGAGAAAATTGGTTGTTTGTTGTTCAGCTCTCACTGTTGCAAAGAAGGTAAACAAATGTCTGGCTCAAACTTTTCCTTTGGAGGGTTTCTAAGTGAATTGTCATAAAATGATAAATACATTTGTTGGGTGGTTTATTAGCTAAATGCAATAAACGCGCTGCAAGAAATTTCTTAAAATGTCATGATTATGGTTAGTTGCATTATACAACACTAATTTTTATGCATTATAAGATGTGGTAGTTTTTAATACTTCTTGTCCTTATAAAAGGTGGGCACTTGTTGCAGGTAAAGCTAGGATTCTTCCTATTGGAGCATGTGATTCCACAAATGCGGAATCTCTTATACAATATATTGTCAAAAAGAATTACATTATCCATGGGTGGGAGCTAGGTAAGTGCCACAAACTTATAGGAAGATTATGCTCACAAACATGCAAACACAATTATTAACATTATCTCATAATTTCAGGAAATGAATTGTGTTGAAGTGGAGTAGGGGTAAGAGTTGCAGCACATCAATACTCAGACACAATCTCTCTACAAAAGATAGTACCAGATATCTACAAGGGTGAAGAATTTCAACCAAAAATCATAGACCATGAGGATTTTTTTTATGCAAATAGGTTTAAAGAATTTCTTGGAAAACACCCAAGTTCGACATGGTTACCACCACATCTTGGTCCAGGTATGTTAATATTAAATAAATTGGTCATGAGCTAATTTAAGTTCCTATAGTCCTGTTTACTACGACTATACAATGACACATGTAAATAAGTGCTGATTGGATAATCTATTTGTGTATACTCACAACAAAAGTTGCAAGAAATATTATTTTTGGTGATATATATAATTTTTTTGTTGATATTTGTGGTAATTGCATAATAGATATATTTTTTCAATTTTTGAACTCCATTGTGGTATTCTGTTTTATAAGCATAAATCTTGAAGAGTTTGCTAACTAGATATGCAACTTCAGTTAAACTCCATATATAGCATGTTCTTTATTAGTAAATAAGTGTGTTTTATAGTTTCTTAGCCTATAATCACATAAACTCGATCCTTTCCTTTATGTATTCGAGGGCTGCAAATAATGTTAGAAGTTAGTCTTTAGAATTCTCAATGTAATAATGGTTCTATTTCTTTTTGTTATTATTCTCTTATTGTTCACTGTTTGTTATCGTTGACTTGTTTAAGTTGAGAATATAAAGTTATTAGTGGTTTTTGAGTGTTGCAGTATTACACTTTTGCATGACCCATTTTGCACACAATGGAATCGAGTAATTAAATTTCGTTGGGATGTTTTATTTCTCAATATGTCCCTCTGATCAGAGGAAAACAAGAATATGTATTCAAGATGAGGTTAGTATACCAGTATTCAACAATCAAGGTGATTCTCCTGCCTTCCGAGGAGAGCATATACTTGCAGTTCAAATGAAGAAATCACATCTGATGATGAGGTATACAATAACATGTTATGTTAGCTTCATTATGATTTTACATTCTTAATCTAAAACAATAGCCTTACCTCTAATTTAAATGCAAAGGAAAACAATATGCTCCCAACTCAATCCATCTTCTTGAGGCATGAAAGTACTAACAAAGGTAGTTTTTCTGGTTTTGGAATCACTTGGACGAATGAGGAATGTGCATGGTATATTGGTCTGCAGCAACTAGAGAAGTCGAAGCACTAGTTCATCTAAACGAAAATGTTGCGTGTTCCTCATCTCATACTGGCTTTTCAAAAGTGAACAAATCTTGTAAAGGAAGTGTTAACCATTCTATGGTTGATTAACTCATGTCATTTCTGCACTTCTATTGAAAGGTGTTAGCAGTAACCTCAAACTCTCAATTTGTAATTTGGTAGGTGTATTATTATTGTGTGCGCGTTGTGTGTGAAGAGTGTTTGTAAGCAAGGGAGAGATAGAGAGATGAGAGTAGCATACTCAGGAAGGCAAATGATTACTTTGCTAGCCTAACTCTACCGAATCAAATATATGTTGCAGAGAAGAATTACTACTCACTTAATTAATTTTTTGTGTTATTTCATTCTTTAAATCCGTTGTGTTCTTAACTGTTGCTGGTGGTTGAGGAAAAACGAAGCCTAGATTTTCTTTCCATTTCTAGCCACATAAGGAAGATTTTTTTGGGGATGTAAATGAGACTTGTATGTTGTCCAAGGCTATGTTATTGCTTAAAGAATTTGAGTCCATTGAGCACATAATAGTATAATAACTCTTGCGAATACCGTTGGAAATAAAGAAAAGGGAGAGGGGATGTGTATGTACGAGATTGGATAAATGTAACGATGTTACTAGAAATTGTATCATAGTATAATTAATATTATAAAATTATCATTGTAATTTTTGTAACATGTGTATTTTTATATATAAATGAAATTGAAGTTTTTCTAAGTTTTTAATTTTTATGTCTCATTTTGGTGTGATCCATCTCAGACTCAAGCTTGAATAGAAAGGCTCGCAAATTACTCGTTGTGAAAACGAGTCGAGTAACTTCGAGCCGAGTAGTATCGAGTAATTCATCGATTCGAACTTGAGCAACCTTGGAAATTATTAATTCGAATTCGAGTCGAACCTGAACACAAACTTTCTGATCATAGTCGAGCTTGAGCATTAGGGTGTTCGGATCGACTTGGGATCATTTTCACCCCTACATGTTACATTGCATTGCATCATTATATCTTGTCATATTTCAAGTGTGAGACCCCCAAATCTCGGTACTTCATTACCTCAAGATTTGGTGTTCACGCAATCAAAACATTCATATCTAACTACCCAATCCTAATAAATTGAATAATAAAAACCTGCCCATACAGGATTACTTTAATAAAAATATTATCTCCCAGGTTCTCTAACCTTTAATACAAACATCCAAATGTGGAAATTGAATTATTACATCACATCATTATTAAAAGTCTATCATCATAACGATAAAGTAAAATTACAAGTCTTCATCACTTGTACATTTTTTCCTTTCCTTTGCTAGTTGTAGGTTTATCAACCTTCTCAACCGTAGCTGCAATAAATGTATAAATATGCAAGAGTGAGCAAACAAAGCTCACTTGAAACACGAATAAATATCTTTACATCATTTGCCAAATAATAGGCTCAATAGAACTGAATGATATGTTCTATTAACATTCTTAAACATACTACTGAGGGTCAAACGACCATGAACCATGTCCACAGTTATAAGTAATCTTTCAACTTTAACTTTAACAGTCATATGACTATAAGGACTCCACATACTTAGGGGGATCAATCCTTCGTACAATGTATTGTGCACAACCATTTCAACGCTAAGCGTAAACCCCTAAACATAGGGTTGTTCATCTCAGTATTTAGAGTACAAGTTCGCACCAAAGAAAGTTTGGTTTGGATAAGCTTTCAAGGGTAATTGAAGTTTAATGATCATCAACTAGGGAACTAGTTGAATCAACAATGATTGATAATACAATAGTTGTTTAATAACAACATAGCTTAGAACATTTGAGAATCATAAATGAACTGATTCTACATATCAAACTCATGCTTGAAATAACTATAGAGCATAAGCATTCAATAAAATGAATAATATGGTTAACCCTTTGCTTGAACAATAAATAAGCTAAGGTTAGAGACTTATAACATTAGAAATAAAATTACTGAGCGTACATTAACTGATAGCAAGCTAGAAACTAAAAACTTGCCCAACATGATATTAACTCATGCAAAGAATTAAAACAGTTCAATAATAGAGACGAGAGTTCAATGACTACGTTCATTATACAACAATAGAACTTAAGAAACTTGCTTAACTATAAACAAGTTAAAATGAATCAATCAAATAAGAATTTTAGATAACACTAGAGTTAAAGTTTGCTCGAATGAATTTCAGGAACAATTGACTTATTCAATAACAGTTAAGATAAAAAGCTTGCTCAATCAAAAGAATAAAGTTACACAATGTAATAATAGAACTAACTCAACGAAAGTGTAGAGTTAGAAAACTTTCTCAATGTAAAAGATAGGGTTTACAAATTTGCCTTGAGCGTAAGCTATAAACTTAAACTCACGATCACCTACACATAATTTTAGAACCACAATACCTATTAGATATGCTAACATACCATAACATGTTTATTACCATTTACATTTCAGAAACTCTAAGTGTTTTACTTCGCAACACTTGCCTAACATTCATTGTGTATACTAAGTTATCACATAATGCGTTTGAAATTTACTAATTATTTTTACCACTTTGAATTCACTAACCCCATAACACAACTCTGTTTTAGCCTTGTTGTTACATGTTGGACATATTACCATAATCCTTAGTTAAGCTACAAGAACGACCAAAGTCTGCAGAAATAGCAGACTTCAGTGTCTAGAAATGGGCACTCGCGCGACCGCGCGAGTTTTGTACTGGGAGGCCGGGCGCTCGCGCGACAGCTGCGCGCCCATGCGACGCACAGAACTCAGTTTTTACAGACAGAGCTTCGGCACTTTTCTTAGCCCAACTAACACGAAATTTACCCACCAAACAGTGATAATAACACGTAAGATAAATATAACAGTATCAAAAACATGTTTGCTAACATATTAAACCACTTAGCACAATTTAACAATCACTAAAACTATTTTAATTTCTCAAAACTCATGTTTTTCATAAAAACTCAATTTTCTTGATTTTCATTCTAAAAATCATCACTGTGAATTCAATACATGCTCAAATCATCTCATTCAAATTATGTTATGTTCGCATCTCATTGAACTAACATATACAAGTGTCAATTTACAATTTCACATGCTAATTGGCCACTAAAATTGATACTTACATAGCCACACATGAAAACATATATATACTGACATTATTTCTACTACTGTCGACCGAATTTAGCATGCAATTGTTGTTTATACATAATCTCTATCATCATATACTCACATAATCACAAGTAATCCCATTGTATAGCAATAATCCAACAAATTTGAAATTCACAAATTATATAAAAGTTTGTCGTAATACTCATAAACATATATATATTATTCAAGTTGTAGAACATACCTTCAATTATCAACACAATTGCTGTCAATTACTGAAATTGTTATGCAAATTCATAAGATTCTTTCTTTCTCTCTCAATTCTCTCTGAAGTTCTCACAAACTCGGTACTCTCAAACTTGGAAAATAGAATGCGTAATAATAAGGAAATCAACTGATATTCAAGCGCAAGAATAAAATTGATACTTAATAGCACTACTAATTGCAAAATCTGTTACTAACGTATATAATATAAATATTATATTTATTATTTTAATTTATTTTACTTATTTTATTTAATTTAAATAAACTAGAAACCCCAAAAGCCATAAGGCTTGTTTGGCAAAAACTCTTTAAATATATTAAAGAATTAATATATTAAGCCTTGTTTGTTAAATACTAAATTAACTACTTTAATTTATTTTAATAACTCCATATAATATAGTTATTTGTCACACTATATTTAATCAAACTTTCATATTTATTTTAATTAATTCAAATCACAATTAATTAAATAAATCCTTTAATCATATAACTCAATACAAATAATTAACCATTAAATTGAAATATCAATATAATAATCGTTTCCTTAATTCATCAATTATTAAATAATTAACTAAACAAAAATTAAATCAATTGAACAAATATTTATTCAACGATAATCACATCCATTAAATATTTATATAAATCAATAAATATTTAATATTACATTTAAAATTCTGGAGTGTTACATCATTCCCTCCTTAAAAGGATTCTGTCCTCAGAATCATAATTCAAACAATTAAATCGTCACATTCTTCCCTACTTACAAAGATTCTGTCCCCAGAGTCGAAGACATAGATTAAACAAATAACTCAGGGTAATTTTTCATCATTTCAGCTTCGAGTTCCCACATTGCCTCTTCGACATTGTGGTTTCTCCATATTACCTTCACAGACGGTATCACTTTATTTCTGAGCACTTGTTCTTTCCTGTCGACTATCTGGATAGGAATCTCTTCATAAGACAAATCTTTCTCGAACTGCAACGGTTCGTACTCGATCACGTGCTTGTAATCGGGCTTATAAGACCGTAACACCAAAATGTGAAAAACATTGTGAATGTTTTTCAACTCTGGAGGTAGAGCTACCTCGTAAGCCACCTCTCCAACTCTTCGTAGCACTTCGAAGACCTCGGGCTTAGCTTTCCCATCTTACCGAAACGAATTTTCCCTTTCCAAGGAGAAACTTTCAGGAACACGAAACTTCCTGCTTCAAATTCACGATTCTGCCTGTGTTGATCAGCATATTTTTTCTATCGATCTTGAGCAGCTACCACTCTTGCTCTGATAAGTTTGACAACTTCAGCAGTTTGTCGTACCAGTTCTGGTCCTAACAGTTGGCGTTCACCGACTTCATCCCAGCACAGTGGAGTTCTGCACTTTCTGTCGTACAATATCTCGTAAGGTGGCATGTCGATGCTCGCGTGGTAACTGTTGTTGTAGGCAAATTCTACCAACGGTAAATGATCATCCTAGTTTCCTTTGAAATCCATTATGCACACTCTAAGCATATCTTCAAGCATCTGGATCGTTCTTTCGCTTTGCCCATCGGTTTGCGAATGATATGATGTACTCATTTTCAGTTGCGTTCCCATGCGTGCTTGTAGTCTTTTCCAGAAATTTGATGTGAACCTTGGATCTCTGTCTGATACAATTGACACTGGAACTCCATGTCTTGAGACGATCTCCTTAACGTATAACTTCGCCAGCTGATCAAGATTAAATTTAATCTTTATTGGCAAAATGTGTGCAGATTTCGTTAATCTGTCCACTATCACCTATATCGCATCGTATCCTTTCTGGATCGTTGGAAGACCTACCACAAAATCCATTGTGATGTGCTCCCATTTCCATTCTGGTATTTCCAACGGTTGAAGTAACTCGCTTGGTCGTTGATGCTCGGCTTTCACCTTCTAACACGTCAAACATTTTGCAACGCATTTTGCAACGTCTCTTTTCATATTCGGCCGCCAAAAATGTCGCCGCAAATCTTGATACATCTTTGTACTTTCTAGATGAATCGAATATCTTGTGTTGTGCGCTTCAGTCAAGATTTTGTCTTTAATATCTGGTAATGCTGGAACCCAGATTCTTCCCTCGAATCGTAGTAGTCCTTCGGTATCGATCTTGTATTTTTCATCACTGCCGTCAATCACTTTCTCTTTGATTGTTTTGCATTCTTTATCTTGTAGTTGAGCACTCCTCACTTTGTCCACTAAAGTTAGACTGGCATCTATCTGAAATAGTCGTTCATCGAATTCCTTTGGAAATTTGATTTCCAACTCTAGCTTTACCATTGCTGAAATAAGCTCCTCCTGAGTGGTTATCAGCATCAACTTTTCCCGACCTTTCCTGCTCAAAGCATCTGCAACCACATTCGCTTTGCCCGGGTGATAAAAGATCTCACAATCGTAATCCTTTATCAATTCCATCCATCTTCTTTGACGCATATTCTGGTCTTTCTGTGTGAAAATATACTTCAGACTTTTATGGTCTGTGTAGATTTCATATTTCTCTCCATAGAGATAGTGTCTCCATATCTTGAGAGCAAATACTACTGCAGCCAATTCCAAATCATGGGTCGGATAACCTTTCTCATATTCTTTCAGTTGTCTTGATGCATACGCAATTACTTTGCCGTTTTGCATAAGAACACAACCCAATCCCTTATGTGAGGCATCACTATACACCACAAATTTTTCTGTGCTATCTGGTAATGACAACACAGGTGCCTCACTTAGCTTCTTCTTTAAGTCTTGAAAACTCTCTTCACACTTCTCCGTCCAAACAAATTTTACCGCTTTCCTTGTCAAATTTGTTAACGGAGTGGCTATCTTAGAAAAATCTTGAATAAACCTTCTATAATAACTGCCTAGTCCTAAGAAACTCCTCACTTTCGACGGTGTTCTTGGTTGTTCCCAATTGATTACAGCTTCTACTTTTGATGGATCCACTGAAATCTCATCTTTGTCAATCACGTGCCCAAGAAATTGCACACGATCTAACCAAAATTCGCACTTAGAGAATTTTTCATATAACTTCTCCTTTCTTAGTGTCTCCAACGTCAAACGTAAATGTTCCACGTGTTCTTCTTGAGTTTTGGAATACACCAGAATGTCGTCGATGAATACCACTACAAACTTGTCTAAGAATGGTTTAAACACCCTATTCATCAAATCCATGAATGCAGCAGGTGCGTTAGTTAAACCAAAAGACATCACCAGAAACTCGTAATGTCCATACCGAGTTCTGAATGTCGTTCTAGGTATATCCTCCATCCTCACTTTCAATTGGTGATACCCACTTCTCAAATCAATTTTTGAGAAGTATTTAGCACCCTTCAACTGATCAAACAAGTCATTAATTCTTGGCAATGGATATTTGTTTTTAATAGTGACTTTGTTTAATTCTCTATAATCAATGCAAAGAAGCATTGACCCATCCTTCTTCTTCACGAATAACACCGGTGCTCCCCACGGTGATACGCTTGGTTGAATATATTTCTTGTCTAGCAACTCTTGTAACTGCACCATCAGTTCCTTCATTTCTACTGGAGCCATTCTGTACGGGGCCTTCGATATTGGTGTTGTCCTTGGCGCTAAGTCGATAACGAACTCAATTTCTCTGTCAGGCGAAAGTCCTGGCAAATCCTCCGAAAACACGTCTATAAATTCCCTCACCACTGGTATCTCTTCCAGTTTCACACCCTTCTTGTAACAACCCCAAAATAGGTCCATTCCACCCAACCCATTCTGAGTCGTCAAATACATGGTACAGAAAACAACTATAACTTTATTACAACAATTGTCATGCAAACAACACATATGCTGTGAGTTTGGATACAATATATACCAAATGTGACAATTGGACACCATCATGTATCAGCACCTCACAAAGGTACCTTACATAAAGGTATAGTCAAAAACTGTTTTAGAAATCAGAATCTTTGGGAAGTGCTCAAGGAAACCTTCGTACATGGGAGGCCACGCATCTAGGTTATGATAGATATCATATGGACACAGAATTATCATTGGTTGACCCAATAGACCCCAAAGGAAAACGAGAAGATTACTATCATATTCTTCCCAATGGTGAGTCTTCTCTTGACATATCATTATCTCTACTGTCTCTAATTGAGAATTATACTTCAAACAAACACCAAGATTATATAGGCAGTGCTCGTATATATACTCAGCAAGTGGATGAGCACATCCTTGTCTTATGATGACACGAGGTTGTATGTCGTTAGACATCTTGTATGATAGTGGCAAACCACCCTTCCAACGTTGGGTACACCTTACCCTATTGGATTCACCAAATAAAACTACTAAATGAACTTTCCTATACTGCTTCGGGAGAACATCCACAGCTAGAGACCACCGTTCTATTTCCCTGTTACCCTCGCTCGACCCAGCTACACTCTTATTACCTGAAAGGAATTGTGAAGCAAAAGGGTGAGCACAACTAGCTCAGTAAAGAATATCATGACTAAAGATAATTAAATTATCAATAGCCTTCATCAATAATAAATCAGAGATTTAGAACATATGGTAAATGATAAAAATTTCAACCATAGTTGCAGCGGAACGAGCAATCCATTAGAAGAGTCAAATAGACTATAAAGTCTATTATCTTCTCCATGTTAAAAATCCATCAACAATATTTTATTCCTGTAACATCAATCAACAATTCTGGTCCGCAATCATATGAATAACTCATAATCATAACTGTAGTTCTAAATTTCTCTTCTCATCCAGGACGAAGATAATTTTCATCACCTATCTTTACCTGAAACATCAAAGATCATGGTTACACCAAATCACATTTCCTGTTCATAATCATACTAATAACTTCATCTTTGCACTACGGCCAAAGATATTCATTTGTATCACCAGTTGGTCATGTTTATCTCAACATCTGTTCATCTTTGCACTACTGGCCAAAGATATTCAACAACATGTCATCTTTGCACTACGGGCCAAAGATATTCATCAACAATTCATCTTTACACTACAGGCCAAAGATATTCCTCAACAGTTCATATTTGCACTACGGCCAAATATATTCATCAACAGTTCATATTTGTACTACAGGCCAAATATATTAATATCTCAAAGAAATATATAATCATTTCAGAATTTATATAAACAATAATTATAACCATGTTGATCAATTCACCATTGCACTTAAGCTAAAGATATTCACTTATAAATTCAATGATCATGATCATACCAGTCAACAATTCAACTTTGCACTACTGGCCAAAGAGAACCCATAGTCATGATCATACCAGAAATTTACCCATCTTTACACTCAAGTCAAAGAGAAATATCATCATTAGGGTTATAAAAATGTTATATATGATAATAAAATCAATATAATCAACATATAGATTTAATCTCAAGAGTAATATTCATAAACCAACTATAATTTGGTCAGAAAAAGAGAATAATAACTCGTGAATAGTAACTCATGAATAGTAACTCATGAATAGTAAACTCGACACAAAAAGGTAGAAATTCCACAATAAAATACATATCAATATTTCGGTATAATGATATTGAAAGAATAATATTTCTTAAGCTTATAAACAATTTATTTAAATTGTTTACACTTTACTAAATAATGCATTTAATCATTCTAAAATACCAAACTCATAAGATTTTATCACCAATAATCAAAATCCTCAAAAAAAATCTGCATATACTTCATATCGGATTCTCAAGTCATAAAATCCTATTTTTCAATTTTCTTACTTCATAAAACATATTTAATTCATTTACTCATAACTAGACTATTTTCATGAAAAATACCAAATCAGTTTTAAAAATATTTCTTTTCTGGGATTTAGCATAATATAGTCCCATAGTGAACATATATTTTTCTCAGAATTTTTAAAAGTCATTTACTATTTTTCATATGGCCAAAACAGCCGAATATTTAGACATTTATCAAAAATTGTGCTTTTGTCCAAAAATTCTGAAATTCACAGAGTATACTCCTATCATATACATGTACTCCCAATAAAAATTTCATCAATTTTGGAGTTAACCACAAGAAATTATAAGCTGTTACTTTTAAAATAGTCTTTTCTCATAAAATTCATAGCTCTCAATCTATACATCCAAAAATCACCATTTTTGGACACAATCAAGAAAACTCATTAAAATATCATTTCAAATTTTTCCAGAATTTTTGAAGATCAGAAAAATTACGAAACTAAAAATCATAACAACCCTTAAAATCCCTTAATATCCCTTACAATCCCTTACCTCAAAACAGCAGTACTTCTGACCGGAATGTAAAGTCGAAGGAAACTTGCACTGAATAGCAACTCTCAAAGTATCTAAATACTCACAAAATATGCTTCATAATATAGAGAGAGAAAGAGAGAAAGCTTATGTTTTTGGTGTGATTTTCAATTCTAACTTAGCCCTCTATTTATAGGAAAATTTTGGTAGGTTTGACCTGCAACCTGATGGCTTTACCTGCTACTATTCCCACCCACCACATTTGAAATATAATTCAGCACATTTCTTCACCAACCACAAGTGGGGCCCACCAATTCTAGAATTTTCCACCAAAATAATAAACTTCGAAAATTCAACAATTTCTGAACCAGTCATCTCGTAAAATTCATAATAAATCATACGTTCATTATTAACGGTTCAAATTTTGTGGGCATATACTCAACTTATATATGTATAACATATCCAAATATTACCACGATCCAACGGTCAGATTAAAAATTATAACCCTCGCAAAATATCTCAAAAACCCTAATTTTTAATACCTCCATTCCGACAAAAATACTGATAAAAATCTCAGCATTAACTCCTTTATTTTTTAACCACAAAAATATATCCCTCATTTATATCCACATAAAATAAATATTTTCTTATCATATGAATCAATAATTAATTATTCACAAATAATATTACAGAATCACATTTATGACAACCAGACCGTTCCCAGGAAAGAGGGGGCTTTCCAATAAGGATTTCTCTTTACTGGCGCGCAATTAGATGACCAAACCTCTCATTAGACAGAACTTTTTAGACATTATCAATAATGTTATCTAATAATATTATTCAAATAATATGAATTATTGATCTGATAAAGGAAAATACTGTGCAGCAACAATTATTGAAACAACAATAATATAAAATATCAACGCAGCAATTATTGAATCAATAAAATAAAATATTGAATAATAACTACTGTAACCATTATTGAGTAGTGTCTTCTTACGTAAGAATCAATAATTGGTGCAATACCGTGTGCTACTGTACAATAACGCGTATTACTGTATTTTAACCACCGGGTATTTCAACAGTATTAACAGTAACAACTACGCCGTTATTTGTAAAAACTCAAATTTGTCATTTTCTTCACCCGACAGTTATTTTGTTATGGGACCCACAAATAGCTGCGCCGTCGTACGAATATTCCCCGACAGAAAGAATATTCCACGACCAAACGAATATTCCCCGACAACAATGATTATTTTATAACCACTTGCTTATTTTGAAAAAAATTCATATTTCACCCATAACTTTAAACTTTTATCAATTTAACCATTTACTGAATAGTAATTATAAGAAAAATTGAATACTTTTATTTCATAAAATTCGGGGTCTTACACTTCTTCTGAGTATCAACTATGTAAGCTAAATAGCCTACACAACCTTGACCCAACAATTTCTTGGCTTGCATAATCGTCAGACATTTCATTTGTTTAGGCGACTTGCTACCAAAGAACACTACCTTTGACGGGGTCATAAGGTTTACACACTTCTTTTGGCAATTAATTACCGCTCCATATTTGAACAATCAATCCATTCCCAAAATAACATCAAACTCTCCAAGTTTAATCGGAATCAAATCTACTTTCATAACATTCCCCTTAATATTCACCCTACAGTTCTTGTATACGAACCTAACAGGAATCACTTCCCTATTCGCAATTTCTATGTTTAAAGGGAAATTCAACTCTTCACTAGGTATTTCTAACCTCTTAACAAATTCATCAGATATAAACAAGCAAGTAGCACCCGAATCAAATAATACATATGCATTTATATCATTGATTTGGATAATACCTAACACGACATCTTTTTATTTCTGCACCGTCATGTTAAAGGTTCTTGTTGTGGGCTTATTTGTTGACGTTGGTCCAGCAATAGTCAGTGCACCTCTACTAGCATTTCCTTTGCTTCCAACTGTCTCACCCGACTTCTTCTTTGGACACTCGCGAGCAAAGTGATCCTTTGACCCGTAGGTGTAGCAAACATTCTTCTTGGGTTGATTGCAATTTGGGGTGATGTGACCCTCCTAGCCACAGTTGAAGAATACTCGTTTCCCCATCAAGCATACACCCTTGTGAAACTTTCTGCATGTAGCACATGCTTCGAACTTCTTCTTTTGCTGGCTTCCTTGCTGATTTACAGGTCCCCCATTCGCATTCCACTTCCTCTTCAAATTGTTGCTGCCATTTCCACCATTATTACCTCCACCATTCTTAACTTCACCTTCACTCTTCTTCTTCCTCTGCTCTTGGTTATGTTTTGTTATAGCCTCGCCTCCACTCTCAGCGAGAATTGCCTTTTCCATCACCACCGTAAATGTTTTCAACTGGAACAAGGAGACCCTACTGTACAACCAGAGCTTCAATCCTTGTTCAAACCTCTTCGCCTTGCGTTCGTTTGTGCTGACTTGATATGGCGCAAACCTCGTTAACTCGTTGAATTTAGCGTCATACTCAGACACCGTCATCGTTCCCTGCTTCAGTTCCAAAAACTGCACTTCTAACTGACTCTTCGAACTCTCTGGGAAATAGGTCTCGAAGAATATCTCCTTAAACCTATCCTAGGCCATCACCCCTAGCCCTTCACGAGTTTTATTAGCCTACCACCAATAACTAGCCTCTGCTTTCAACATGAATGTTGAGAAAGCAGTCTTCTGATCATCCCCTACCCTAGCGACATCGAACACCTTTTCTATCTCCATAATCCAGGTTTGTGCATCCACTGGATTCATGGACCCACGGAATTCAGGTGGTCCAACCGCCTTGAAATCCTTAAACGTTGTTCCTTGGTTCTGTGGTTGATTCTGCAACGCTCCTATCAGTAACGTCACTAATTGTTGAACGGGGTTACCATCAACATTGTCGTTATTATTGGTTCCTTCGGAGGTTCTTTGTCGTGGTGGTTGACGTCTGGGAGGCATTTTCTGTTAAAAACACACTCATTAGATTATTATTCAACTCTTTTAAGTAATTTCTACTTAACTTGCCTCTACAAAAGAAATAACCACATAATCACGTAACACTTTGAATAAAATAACAACTTTTATTTATTCAAAACTTCTTTGAAAATATAAAACAATAGCATCACTGCTACCTACATAACCTTCCTGAACTACAAAAGTTCCAGGACTACATCACCATCATCATATCCCATGGTTTCATAACACTAGGGATTTACACATTTATTTAACATTTACTAATCGTATAACAACTACGATGTTCTACTAAGATACGGCTTAGCCTTACTACGTTCCTCCTCCATGATCCAAAACATTGTTCTGCGATCTAATACGTATGATGGCAGCATCTCGAACTGAATTGGATATCCCATGACCCGATCTTGAGCTCGATTAATCGTGATGTTGAATACTTTATCCATATCTTCCATCTTCATCATCTTTGCCTGCGCGTCTCTTGCTGCTATTCTGGTTCATTGAAAAGCTTCTTCGTAGGCATCCACAGCTCTTGCCCTCTTTGTAGCTTCTTCCCTCAGCTTGTTCTTTAGTTCAGCGACCACTTCGATCAATTGTTCTTTTTCTCCTTCAGTCTGTACTAGCTTCTCCTCGACGTTAGTCAGTCGTTCCTCACGATCTAAGATCTCATCGTCTTTCTGTGTCATTGCAGTCTGTTGTTCAGCTACTACTTCTTGTAACTCCTCGACAGTATCCTGAAGTTCCACGTTGCGATCGTAGACTTCATCGTACATACGAGCAGCTATCGAGTTCAGTGGAATCTCCTCCTCCTCGTCCTCCTCATCCCCTGACTGTGGCAGCTCAACAGGGTCATCCTCATCCGTCTCTATCTCATCCTCCTCATCAGGTACTCTTTCCTGCTCAACTACTATGACCGACAGAACTGTTTCCCGTGGCAGTAGTTGTTCCCAAACCACCTGCATATCTCGAGACTCCTCTTCTCTAGCCTGACTGGATCCTCTTATATTAGCCATCCTGTCAACCAAATTTTAAGTTTTAATTACTAATCATTACTACTCGACACTCATGAACATAAAAATTATAATCACATAAGCACATAAGTATTTTATTACTTCTTCCCAAACAACTCGATAAGAGTTTATCATCATTATCTTTTCAAAGGTTACTTCCTAAGGCTTTTCCCCACCTAAGGTTCATAACCTAAAGCTCTGATACCATATGTAACAACCCGGGTCAAATCCCGAGTCCTGAACAAATCTCGAGTCAAATCCCAAGTCCGAATCAAATCAAATCTATCAAAATAAGGCCTCAAACTACTGGCCCAATAATATTTTCTTGGGTCATCTTAGCCCACCACAGGCTCCCAAAAGGTCATGACTTGAAGGTAGTATTGGTAGTAACTTATTTTCTTATATGCAGACAAATTTTTCCCCTATCTTTCGATATGGGACTAGGGTGTTACAAACTCCCCCACAGCCCAAAGATCTTTCCCTCTCTAGCCATTGTGGGATAATACCAACTAGCTTCGTGTCCCCACCTCCGGCAACCCGATCGGATGACCCGACTCAAGCTTTCGAGAGTCGGCTTTGATACCAACTTGTGACACCCCCAAATCCCGGTACTTCATTATCTCAAAATTTGGTGTTCACGCAATCAAAACATTCATATCTAACTACCCAATCCTAATAAATTGAATAATAAAAATCTGCCCATACAGGATTACTTTAATAAAAACATTATCTCCCAGGTTCTCTAACCTTTAATACAAACATCCAAGTGCGGAAATTGAATAATTACATCACATCATTATTAAAAGTCTATCATCATAACGATAAAGTAAAATTACAAGTCTTCATCACTTGTACATTTTCCTCTTTCCTTTGCAAGTTGTAGGTTTATCTACCTTCTCAACCCTAGCTGCAATAAATGTATAAATATGCAAGAGTGAGCAAACAAAGCTCACTTAAAACAAGAATAAATATCTTTACATCATTTGCCAAATAATAGGCTTAATAGATATATTCTATTAACATTCTTAAACATACTACTGAGGGTCAAATGACCATGAACCATGTCCACAGTTATAAGTAATCTTTCAACTTTAACTTTAACAGTCATATGACTATAAGGACTCCACGCACTTAGGGGGATCAATCCTTCGTACAATGTATTGTGCACAACCATTTCAACGCTAAGCGTAAACCCCTAAACATTGGGTTGTTTATCTCAGTATTTAGAGTACAAGCCCGCACCAAAGAAAGTTTGGTTTGGATAAGCTTTCAAGGGTAATTGAAGTTTAATGAGCATCAACTAAGGAACTAGTTGAATCAACAATGATCGATAATACAATAGGTGTTTAATAACATCATAGCTTAGAACATTTGAGAATCATAAATGAACTGATTCTACATATCAAACTCATGCTTGAAATAACTATAGAGCATAAGCATTCAATAAAATGAATAAAATGGTTAACCCTTTGCTTGAACAATAAATAAACTAAGGTTAGAGTCTTATAACATTAGATATGAAATTACTGAGCGTACATTAACTGATAGCAAGCTGGAAACTAAAAACTTGCCCAACATGGTATTAACTCATGCAAAGAATTAAAACAGTTCAATAATAGAGACGAGAGTTCAAAGACTACGTTCATTATACAATAATAGAACTTAAGAAACTTGCTTAACTATAAACAAGTTAAAATGAATCAATCAAATGAGAATTTCAGATAACACAAGAGTTAAAGTTTGCTCGAATGAATTTCAGGAACAATTGACTTATTCAATAACAGTTAAGATAAAAAGCTTGCTCAATCAAAAGAATAAAGTTACACAATGTAATAATAGAACTAAATCAACGAAAGTGTAGAGTTAGAAAACTTTCTCAATGTAAAAGATAGGGTTTAGAAACTTGTCTTGAGCGTAAGCTATAAACTTAAACTCACGATCACCTACACATAATTTTAGAACCACAATACCTATTAGATATGCTAACATACCATAACATGTTCATTACCATTTACATTTCAGAAACTCTAAGTGTTTTACTTCGCAACACTTGCCTAACATTCATTGTGTACACTAAGTTATCACATAATGTGTTCAAAATTTACTAATCATTTTTACCACTTTGAATTCACTAACCCCATAACACAACTATGTTTTAGCCTTGTTGTTACATGTTGGACACATTACCATAATCATTCGTTAAGTTACAAGAAAGACCAAAGTCTGCAGAAATAGCAGACTTCAGTGTCTGGAAATGGGCACTCGCGCGGCCGCGCGAGTTTTGTATTGGGAGGCCGCGCTCCCCCGTGAAAGCTGCGCCTAAGGGTTGCGCGCCCGCGCGACGCACATAACTCAGTTTTTGCAGACAGAGCTTCGGCACTTTTCTTAGCCCAACTAACACGAAATTTACCCACCAAACAGTGTTAATAACACGTAAGATAAATATAACAGTATCAAAAACATGTTTGCTAACATATTAAACCACTTAGCACAATTTAACAATCACTAAAACTATTTTAATTTCTCAAAACTCATGTTTTTCATAAAAACTCAATTTTCTTGATTTTCATTCTAAAAATCATCACTGTGAATTCAATACATGCTCAAATCATCTCATTCAAATTACGTTATGTTCGCATCTCATTGAACTAACATATACAAGTGTCAATTTACAATTTCACATACTAATTGGCCACTAAAATTGATACTTACATAGCCACACATGAAAACATATATATACTGACATTATTTCTACTACTGTCGACCGAATTAGCATGCAATTGTTGTTTATACATAATCTCTATCATCATATACTCACATAATCACAAGTAATCCCATTGTATAGCAATAATCCAATAAATTTGAAATTCACAAATTATATAAAAGTTTGTCGTAATACTCATAAACATATATATATTATTCAAGTTGTAGAACATACCTTCAATTATCAACACAATTGCTGTCAATTACTGAAATTGTTATGCAAATTCATAAGATTCTCTCTTTCTCTCTCAATTCTCTCTGAAGTTCTCACAAACTCGGTACTCTCAAACTTGGAAAATAGAATGCGTAATAATAAGGAAATCAACTGATATTCAAGCGCAAGAATAAAATTGATACTTAATAGCACTACTAATTGCAAAATCTGTTACTAACGTATATAATATAAATATTATATTTATTATTTTAATTTATTTTACTTATTTTATTTAATTTAAATAAACTAGAAACCCCAAAAGCCATAAGGCTTGTTTGGCAAAAACTCTTTAAATATATTAAAGAATTAATATATTAAGCCTTGTTTGTTAAATACTAAATTAACTACTTTAATTTATTTTAATAACTCCATATAATATAGTTATTTGTCACACTATATTTAATCAAGCTTTCATATTTATTTTAATTAATTCAAATCACAATTAATTAAATAAATTCTTTAATCACATAACTCAATACAAATAGTTAACCATTAAATTGAAATATCAATATAATAATCATTTCCTTAATTCATCAATTATTAAATAATTAACTAAACAAAAATTAAATCAATTGAACAAATATTTATTCAACGATAATCACATCCATTAAATATTTATATAAATCAATAATTATTTAATATTACATTTAAATTTATGGAGTGTTACATCAAGTGTGTAGTAATCTTTATCCTATTCATTCCATTACATTGCATAAACATGGTAAAGTGAGACATCTGTAGACACTCAAAATTTTGCATTCCTGTAACTAACCATGCAGGAGGGCAAAACTATCTTTTACATCTCGGAGACAACCCCAAAAAATCACAAACACGATCAAACCCTGGAGACAGCGTCGTGGGACATCAAATCAAACTCAGAGGCAACCCTGAGGACCGACAGAGTCAACAGAGGTCAAACCAAGGAGACAACCCTGAGGGAAGGCAGCCGAAAGCCATTTCAATCCCGGACGTAACCCCGGACAAGCAAAAGTGGAATTTTGATAACACAACATCAAACCACAAACACCCAGCTGAAAACATGGCCATACAGAACCAACACAGCAATCCCGAGTGTAAACTACTCAAAAGACAGCTTAATGAACTACATGTGAAGACCTGAAGATGCTATTCTGGTTATGGACCAATCTTCTCGGATTCGAAAAAGGGCAAACCCCATGTCATTGCGTAGCTTTTGGAAAGAGCTTTCCGGAATGTTATGGCACATCTCAAGCAAATTGTGCGTCGATACCTGTGCACGTACTTCGAGACAGCAGGACCCACCAGGTTTAGTCGCAGGTATACCTGTGGCTGATCGGGCTATATATATTAGCCCCGATCAACCATAAAAAGTTTTTTAGAGGGAGAGAGAAAGGGTCCAGAAGAGAGAAATCCGGCCATTTTAGAGAGAAAGACAGTTTTTCTTTTGTTCAATCTTTGTAAATCTCTTATATAAATACTCTTATACATATATATAGCAACACATCAAATTTTAATTGGTAGAAACTGAGTTCTCGAGCGCCAAAGCTCTTCGATAGTCATTTTCGTGCAATATCGTAAGATCTCTTCAGATCTGCTTCTTTTTCTTGCTTTAAGCTATATATAAGTACTATATATATAGAGTCCGGATCTTAAACTCACCCCTTATCGAACTCACCCGAGCTCACCCCCTTTTAACGACGGACCCGGCGACGGTTCGGTCATACAACCATCGTCTATAATTTTAGCGACGGACAACATATAACGTCGCTAAAAGTATAGACGACGGTTGTATGACCGAACCGTCGCTGGGTCCGTCGCTAAAGGGTGGGTGAGCTTGGGTGAGTTGAATAAGGGGTGAGCTTAAGATCCGGACCGTATATATATATATATATATATATATATATATATATATATATATATATATATATATGTGTGTGTGTGTGTGTGTGTGTGTGTGTGTGTGTGTGTGTGTGTGTGTCTATACAGCATAGATCTGGTTTTTTAACCGTTCATTTTCATGTAAATAATCAATATTTGTGTTTTATTGACTAGATCTCTAGTAGATCTAGCCAAATCTAGCTTTTAATCGTTTCAAAAGTTATAAAACTTGAACCTGAAAGCTAGAATGACTCAGATCTATATAGATCTAGTTTTCTTTCTAGTTTTGTATATATTCAGCAACCACGCGACCATAGATCTGTATCTAGAGGACGCTGGAAGCTTTGACTACACGCATGTAAGGATTTAACTGATGAATCCTTTGTTTTGCGACGTCTAGAAGTAAACATGCATTTTATTTCAATATATTCATTGTGTAAGCTGTTAAATGATATCATGTGAACCTAGGAACCACAGGGTCGATGATTCAATAAATAGATCTAGATCCAGTTCCCATGATGGACTTGTTTAAGTTGTACAGTCAGCTTACAATTCAGTGTGCATGTAACTGCAGGGCCTTAAAACGGTTATTCGAATTTAAGGTTCTAAAATAGTGAAAATAATGTATGTGGTGTGCGGGTTTACTTCGATGGTTTTAATGCCCATAAGAAGTCCGACACTTATATATATTTATATATATACTGTCAAAGATGCTTTACATCTTAAATAAAATTCAATCAAGCCGAATATGGAATAAAATTGAAGTATCAAAAGCCTCAATTCATATGCAAGCTAAAGGGTTTGAAAACAGCTTTTTAAAACTTCACTTTCATATGCTTGTTAAAAATGAACTTTTCAACAAATCAAACCCTTTGTATATAGGTGCAAAAGAGGCATAACACTACTTTCAAAGCACTCAAGCACATATATGCATCACACACACACACATCACAAAGTATAAGGAATGAAAAAGTAGCGGTAACCGTGTTTCACGGAAGTCGGGGGGTGCCTAACACCTTCTTCTCGCTTAAGTAAGCCCCCGAACTCCATGAATCTCGAGTTTCAGACCAATTAAATAGAGTCACATATTGGGCCATATTGTAAAAATCTTTCAAAACTCAGATGAGTTGATGCATCCATTTAAACTTATATCAACTGGTGGCTCTGTCTAATTCGGCTCAATCATTAAAATCAAACTTTTTAAATCGTCGACATTGTATGTCACTCTTTCCAAAATCTCTTCCTTTAAGCAAGATCAAATCAAACATAGAACACATAAAGGGTAGAGAACCCAAAAAAAAGGAAAATTCCTCCCGACGTCGACATCACTCTAGAATCCGACTCTATCTAAAAGTCTTTTTTTCTTTTTTTGCCAAATGAGCTGTTGATACTCTGCTATAGAATTTGGGACCATCCGCAGCCGCAGTTACACTTGTGGCTGGGCCCCGTAGGTCCCGTAGTCTCGAAATTTGTTCCTTTGGTCGTCCGTGTCTTTCAATCTGGGAAAAGTTGAGATATGTACCCAAATATCCCAGAAAGTCTTTGTCGAGTGCTACGAAATGAAGTCGAGTCTAACTGATTTTGAGTCCGGGAAGATGAAGCAATTAGCTGAGTGGTATCTTCCGGTTCCCGAGGGTGGTCAACTGGCTCGTCTTGGGTAGTTCGCAACTCGGGGATTGAAGTGATGACTTCTTATGACATCTTTCTCAGCTTTGCGGTCCTTGTTCGAGCCATGTTGTGTTTAGGTGACGTTGCACTTTGGTTTCTCCACGGGGTTGTCTGCATGATGAAATTATACCTTTGCCCTCCCGCGGGGTTGCCTCTGGGGTGAAATTACACTTTTACCCTCTTGTAAGGTTAGTAAAAGGGAAGCGAACTTTCAGGTGTCTACTTCTACGATCTTCGATTCACTTTACTTCCTTGGAGTGAACTCTACAACATTATTGCAAGATCTGCGATCTAGACTTAACTCTGCGAATTTTTAGTAGACTGTAAACTTCCACTCAATGCTCTACAATAGCATAGCTAACTCTGCGATCTTCAACAACTTTACAAAATGACATAGAGGCTTTACGGTCATCAATCTTACTATACGAACGATTTTATCCTATCATCTGTACATCAATTTAGCTCATAAGATCAACTTAACAAGTTTGATCTCTCTATTCTAAGTCCTTGTACATCATATTCTTATTAAGGACTTTACAAAAATTACTGAACAAATATACATTAATATCATCTCATCATCAAATTAAACATGCAATTCTTAACATATTATTTGATTTCAAAATCTTTACATTTACATTCTCACTATTATAATTATCTAATTACCACACTCACTTATTTCCACTCATTTTTTAATTTAATTAGTGTTCTTTAAAATTTGTATTCTTGATATATAACAATAATATTTAATTGTATAATAATTTTTATTGCTAAATTATATAAGTATAACTATTTGATTTTAAATAAGATTTTACCTACTACATAAATAGATAAATATATGAATATATAAACAAACAAATAAATAATTTAAAGATGAATACTATTATTTATATTATAAAATGATGAACTATTATTGTAGATTTCTAAATTAATTTAATTTTTTAGTAATAATTAGTTATACATTATTATTTGAGTCAAATAATACATTTTAGAAGACATAATTTTTTTTCTAAAAATCATTGTACACAATATCAATATAATATAGTTATATTATAATATAAAAACATACGGTAATTTATTAAAAGAAACCTGTACTTCGTACGGGATCATGAGAAAAACCCGAACGCATGACATGATTGATTTAAGCAATTTTAGGAATTGAGTAGTAAGGATTGCGGCAGTAACGTTTGAACCTCCAAACGCGAGACAAGAAAATTGGTGTGTTACATTTGAGGCTTATACGTTGCGTGTTTGAGTTAAATAAGTTGTATTTAAAATAAGCTGCTATTAGACGTACAAATTTTTTAATTGTGTTTAAACTTTCAAACACTCCAAGTACACCAAATGCTAGTAACCAAAACTAAATAAAAAATATACTACAAACATAAATAATTTATAGTTTTATTTACTCCAAAAACGAGGGCAAAAAAAAACGAAAATTGAAGAGTAAAAAAATAGAAAATTGTTAAATTTATAATAAAAATATACATTTAAACCATATTTTTGTTGTGAAAAAAAAAAATGGTGGCCTATACAAATATTGGAAGGAGCCAAATAAATAACTAGGGTTCGCAATTTGACCATTGTTCAGTGTCAGCCGTTGACGAACGTAGAAACTCAGCCAAAAAGTGGGAGAAACCGATTCCGGCTAACACTCACCCGGTAAGACTAGAACGCTTAACCTTGTTCTATCTCTCAACAGATCTTTCTGTCTTTTCATATTTACTAAATCCCCAAAATTTCAGCCATAAAAGCATATTCTTTTCTTACTTTTTGAGTTTTTAAGCAGATTTTGAAGTACTGAATCTAACCATTATCAGTTAAATTTGTGTGGTAAAAGTTCAATTAGATGGGGGCAAAAGCAAAGAAAGGAATGATTAAGAAACTGAAGAAGAAGAATGCTTCTTCTCAGTTAACGGCTTCAACACGCAAAGCCGAAGCTGCTGCTGATTTTTTGGTACCATTAATTAACATTAACAGTGTTTAGTTTTTAGCATTCATCATGGTAATGGTTCATAACTTCATAACTTCATAGCTTCATCTTCTGATTATTGTGATCTTATGTGCTAAATAAAGCCGTTAGAAGGTGGTCCGGCTCGGAAGATTCAGGTTAGCGAAAAGCAGATGGAAAACAAAGCTACTGTATTGTATATTGGTCGAATTCCACATGGGTTTTATGAGAATGAAATGCAAGGTGCAATTTTTATGTTTATTTTTTGTTCTTTTACAAAATTAATTTATATATATATATATATATATATATATATATATATATTTATAGCAAGGATCTTAAGCTCACCCTTATTGAGCTCTCCTTATTCAGCTCGGGGTGAGCTCAATAAAGGTGAGTTTAAGAAATAGACTATATATATATATATATATATATATATATATATATATAGTTCGGTTCCTATCCGGACTCCTAGATTTTCTTAAAATACGGATTTTTTTTTTGTTTTTTTTAAAACAACTAAATTTTTTTTTTAATATTTTATAGAACTGGAATTTGTGTTTTGGATGTGATTTGGATACGTATAACAAAATAGGTTTGTACAGTCTGTGCAGATTGTACATACATTTTTTGGTATAGGTATTCAAATCACGCCCAAAACAATGTATTATAGAAAAATTTCAGTTCTATAAAATATTAATTTTTTTTAGTTGTTTTAAAAAAAAACAAAAAATAATAAAAAATAATTTGGTCTGTCTTTTACTCCAGTCCGGACTGGATCCGCTATATATATATATATATATATATATATATATATATATATATATATACAATTAATTAACTATGTGTGTATGTATTCATAAGTATGTATATCTGTGTGTGTATTCATCTTCATAAGTATGCATATGTGTATGTATGCGTGCTCAATGATTTTTGATTGTTCAGAAAAGTTATAATGTATTTTTAATTTCTGTTCATGTTCTCATAGGTTTCTTTAAACAATTTGGTACAATCAAAAGGCTTAGAATTGCAAGGAACAAGAAGGTATTATATTTTTTTTTCTTGTTACGGTATCTTTTTGGGTATTATTCCTCGTTCAATTGTGTTGGATACTGGGGTAGGAACAAGAATGAAGCCGGTTCCAGCCCCTACACTTGGGGTCAAAATTAATATATATATAAATATAAGATAAACTGATCGGGGAATATAAAAGGACAAAGGAGTTTGTGTATTGTCCACCACGTAAACTCAATTCACTTTGAATGTTTCAATAGTAATGGGAAAAGCATTTAAAAATGCTGGAGTTTTCTCTTATGTTTATATTCCCAAGGTCATAGTGTGGTGCAGTGGGTCCTATATACCGGAAATGGCTGCATAATGTTTCTTAGCATTAACCTTGGAGCAATAAACTCATCCAGCAAACCATGAATTCTGCATTGTATTCTCACAACTAATATTAGATGTTATTGAGGTTTCAATAAATATCTCGTAATGACATCTACTTATTTTATTTTATCAATCCTTAACTAATTTTATATGCTTGTTTGGCTTATCTTTCACAGACGGGGAAATCCAAGCATTTTGGTTTCATTGAGTTCGAATCGACAGAGGTTGTCCTTGTTCTAGTATTTTGTCCTTGTTCTAGTATTTTACTCCCTCCGTTCCTTAAAGATTGTCGTTTTAGAAGAAAAAATTTGTTTCAAAAAGTTTATCGTTTACAACTTTCGAGGAGAATAAATTATTTACTTTTCTATATTATCCCTACCTTCACTTATTGTCCCAATAAATTCTCTCTCTTATATTAATAGTTTTCAATTTTTCATAAAGGGATAGTGATGGAATTTCAAACAAATTTTACTTGGTAAATGACACTTTCTTAATTCATGTGCCAAAACCTTAAACGACAATCTTTTAGGAACGGAGGGAGTAATGTCTAAGCACTTCTCACTGAAATATATTTTCTTACTGTGACTTATTGGTGAGTGCAGGTGGCAAAAATCGTAGCTGATACTATGCACAACTACCTCTTATTTGAGCACTTGCTGCAAGTTTGCCTTATTTCCCCTGAGCGAGTTCATCCAAAACTGTAAGTATATTCGCTTATTATATGATTTGATAGTCACTTCATGTCGAGTAATCCTTTTCCAGGATTTCTTTTAGAAACTATGTGTAAAAGTTTGTCTTAAAAGTCTTCATATTCTAAAAATCCCACTATTAAAATATAGTAAATTCAGCTGCAGTCTAAAACCTTTTAAGTTGAAAATGTGCATTTTATTTAGGTTCCTCAACAGCTTAGGGAAACATTTTATAGATTGGTAGGATTTTTTGGATGTCATTTTGATTGTCAGGTGCCTTTAATGTTAATCTTAAACTCCATCTTATTAGTAAGAATTAGATAATAGGAATAAAGAAGGGTACGAGGAAAGAACTCCGCCGCTTGGCTTAGTGGTTTTAGGGAAAGCATGGGATCAACCGTAAACCCGGAGGTATTGAGTTCGACTCCCACTGAAAAAAGCATAGGGGTCACAGACCGCAGGTTTTGGTTTGTTCGGGGTGGGGAGATATAGTCTGGTTGCAAGACCGACAAACTCATAGCAAAAAAAATGATGCAAGGAAAGATCTGTTTTAGGAGGCCGAGTGCAATACAAGTGGTAGAGTAGGACGATAAGTAATTCAGTCCAAAAATAATCTACCAAGTGTTGATGTTGTAACCCAAATAGCAAATGATATGAATACAGTGGCATGTAAAGTAGGGGAAGGAGTGACCAGGAAAGAAAGTATTAGGGGGAAATTGAAAAAAAAGAAAAAAATAATAGTAGGACAAGTGTGCTGTTTGGAACAGGTAAATAGCTACTTAACCTCTGGTACATGGGTATGTATATGTATATATATTCATGCGTGTATGCACAAAGACATGTATGCATAGAAGGAAGGGAAATGAATTCCTTGATCTGGTTGGAAATCGGCACAACAGTCATATTTAATGGACGTAGAATACTGCTAATCTGGCCAAACAGATCCCTCGGATCAAGCTATTCATTCTAAGTTTCACGGTGTTGATTTAGAAGTACATTTCCTTAAGTTGTTTCAACTTTAAAGTGAAACGTATATGCTATACGCTAAAATACTGATTGAATACTTTCTCCGTTCTTCCACAAAATATTGATTTGTGTGACATCTATACTACTTCCTTCATTCCACAAAATGAGTTTCATTTTGACTTTTTGAAGTCAATTGCTAAATCCTACAATACATAATTGATGTTGGTTCATGCAACTTTGAAAGTAATGTATTTTTTATACTATTAATACTTTTTACATAGTTTACGATAATTATGATTGTATCAACTAAAATCAAATAAATTCATATCAATTTTGAATTTATGCCTTTGCAAATTCACTTTAAAAGGTCATAATAAAACTCATGACTTCGCAAATTCATATAAATTCATATCAATTTTGAATTTATGACTTCGCAAATTCACTTTAAAAGGTCATAATAAAACTCTTTTTGTGGGACGGAGGTAGTATTATTTAGGCGAGATGAAATGCTAGTGTTGCTCTTTTCATTTATTTTTTTATTTTTTATTTTTTATTTTTTGCATTTCTTTAAATTTTGAGCTATTCTTCAAAATAATCATCATAACTGCCAAGTTTTAAAATTAGAATAAAAAGAACCAAAGAACATTAGTTGGAAAATTAGAAAAATATGTGCACATAACTTCGTGCAGTATGCTGCAATTTCTAGAGATTGGAAACCATAGCTCTTTCTGGAAGTGAGATATGAAACACATCGGATGAGTCACCAAACAATATATTGAGTCCGAGAATAGGAGTAACCAACTAACCATCTGAATCTGCTCTCAGAGATCGCCTTTTTAGTGCGAAGGCTATGGACCTTGGTACGGAATGTCTAATTTGTGTTTAGAAACAAAGAAAGTAGCCCTGATGTTCCCTTGTTTGGAAAGTTTTTACCTATGGTTACTTGGTGCTACTTTACCGGTTGCATGTATTCAGCAATTAACATATTGTTATCATGACTCTCCTCATGCCTTTTATGTTTGTTATTGTATCATATAAAATTGTACTCTTATTTTCAGGTGGAAAGGTGTTAGCCGCTGGTACAAACCTCTGGACTGGGTTCAAATTGAAAGGAAACAGCATAACAAGGTATGATTTTGGTGGATAGTTAATACTCAGTCAGATTCTTATATCGATGCTTAGGCAAGAAAATTTCAAAAGAAAAAAGTGGTGCGTCTTCGGTAAAGCTAAGATATCTGCTGTTTAATTTAACATAATAATGCAACCTAACCGCGACAATTATTCAGGAAAGAACATTTGAAGAGCACAGGAAATTGGTGGAAGGAATCATGAAAAGAGACAAGAGAAGGCGAAAGAGGATTGAGGCTGCTGGTATTGATTATGAGTGCCCCGAAGTTGTAAGAATCTATTCCTTCCTCTATTTTTGTTATATTTACCTCTCCTTTAATTCTTGCTCGACTTGCAATGTACACAATAAAATGCATGAGAACTACTTTCAGAATATTGGATGAGTGGAGCATAGCTGTAACAGTAAAATGGATACTAGAAATATCATCTTACCATTGTGAAATTTGAAGGCTAATTGGCAACTTTTGGGGAAGTTGAGCCTGTATGTGACTAGCATCTCGTTTTCTTTATTGTAATATGTTAAAAAAATTTAGTTGCTAGTGCTAGTTTTATCGAGTTGTTTCAGTGTTTAAACGTCGTTCTGTTCAACTTTTTTCTGACACATCTTTTTGTCAAGTAGTTTTTGTACCAACCCCTTTCTTTTTTCTCTCCTGGGAAAACAGATGGAAGATTAGTTTATAATGTTTATTGATGGTCTGATTTTTGCTTACTTGGGTTCTGTACCTGAAATCTTATTTATTGTATGTAGGTGGGTAGCAATCAACCTGCTCCGAAGAAGATTAGATTTGCTGAATAGCAAGGCTTTGTGAGGGCCAAATATGCTTTCAGTTGCCGCTTACTCTGTATTGTTGTTTTTGTATGCACATCGGTAGGCTGCTTAAAATATTAACGACAGATTGGTTGATTTTCGGCACAGAAAGAGGGGAAACAAAAGTATAATAGCTTTATTGAAGAATGAAAGGGTTCTAGCTTCACCTTGTACGGTCAAGTTTTGTGTGCCCGCATAATCAATAGTTCCCTCTATTTTGGATCCCAGAAGTATCTCCCATTCAATGTCACTTATTTATATCAATGATCTGACCTTAAAATGTTCACATTTTTATTGTACTATAGTGGAGGGTTGTTAAGTTTTGGCTTATGGATGGTCAGTCACAAGCTTTTTAAGATTTTTCAAAGTATGGAGCATTTATATTTTCTTGCATTTACCATTCCCAACAAATAATTAAAATTGTACCCATGTTTAATTGCAATCGTGTGAATTTGCCTGTTAATTAGGTGGTTTTGTCTGATGGTTAAGACTGATGCCCCTAATGGTTTTAGGATTTTTCTCTTTATTGTGGGGTTTACTTACCTCGTAATGAAGTTTTGTTGTCTCTTTATTGCGAGGCTTGACTTATTGATTATATAATTGATGTTTTAATTAAATATTCATTTGCACTATAGTATTGCTCCAAAGTAGGGACGTTATAAAAGAGGGGGAAAATGATTTATATGTTGATTGATTTCATAACGAAGTTGGATTGCAATTAATGCGAATTTTTTTTAGTTCTCTCATAACTCATGTAGCCAATGTTGGTATTTGTTATTGACATAAATTTATTATCATATGCAGTAAGATTCAAAAAAGAAAAGAGGGGTAGTGTATCTGCCAAGTGTCAATAGCCCCAACTTTGTCACGAGGCAAAAGTGAAACTGGAATGGCTTGGACCGGGTCCTCACCTGTGAAGCTTGTTAACAGTTCCAATGCATGTTCAGGAATAAGATTTTACAACAAAATTGCTTAATCCAATTTACGACGCTGCAAAAAGGTTACGTTCATAGTAGCCCATGAATGTTCAATCATTCTTCACCCTCCTTCAAATCAAATCTATTCTAAGGTGGGTGATAAGTAACTGTATATGTATCAAGTCTATCATCTCCTCTAACAAAAGTCTTTCCATCCCGTCTCCTAAAGTTTTGCAATATATGTGGCCCTACTTCAAAGACCCAGAAAACTACCTCTGTGCCAACTGCAACGTCTTGCTGGTATTTCATCTCACTTTCATAAATTTTTGGACCCCTAGAATACACATTCCCTATTATAGAAGAAGAGAGATTTCAAAATGGAATGTACTGATTTTTACTGCTCTCACAATGAAAATTTGACAGAACCTCTATCTTTCTCAGGGGCTGGGGGCTGGGGGCTGGGGGATGGGGGCTGGGGGCTTGGGGGGGGAGGGAGAGAGAGAGAGAGAGAGAGATTAACTAGGGGCCAATCCCCGGTATAGCAATCAACCCCTATACCCACGGTTAAAATTTGGCTCTTGTCAATTATTATTGCGTGAAAATGATTGAAATGTGTAGTAGAGAGGAACCATATTTTTCAATAAAAACAAAATTGCCCAAACCTTGAAATTGCTGACGATGCAGTGACAAGCTTGGCCTCAACTCAGGCCTTTCAAATCTCTAGAAAACAAACTCCATACTTTCTCCATATTCTTAAGAACACTTCTGGGGCTACCGGATATGGGGACCGGTCTTGGCGACCGGTCCAATTTTTTATTATTTTTTTGTTTTTTAAAATGTCTCTCAAATAATTTATAAGATTTATTGGAACTGAAATTTTTACAAGAAAAAATATTTTGGATGTCATTTGGATACATGCAAAAAATATGTCTGTACAGGTCCCCCTAGACTTTTCATATTCTTAATTTTGCAAATAACCAAAAGCTCGATTATTCACTTTTCAATTTTATCAATTAGACGATTGAATTATCAATTTTTTTCACTTTAGTTCAATTAAATCCGCCACGTCATAAATTGATGATGTGGCTTGCTGACTAGATAATTTTATACTGATATGTATTAAAAAAAATTTAAATTTTCAATTTTTTTATTATATTAGAGAGCAAAAATATAAATAAACAAAAAACCATTAACAACTAGTATAATAAATGATTAAACAAATTAAAAAACTAAAGCTATGCATTTCTCCCATTTTAAATCATGAACATCTATTTAGCCAAACCAGAGTTTTAGTTGTGGGTCTGTTCATGATTTAGAATCTCAACTCTCAACAATATCCTAATCCTCCTCTCATGAATGTCTCCAGACCCAACCTTTCACTACGATGTACCGGTAACCTATCTGTTCCTTCTTCTTATTCTAAATCCCTAAGTACCGAACCCAACCCTGTCTTCACTTCTGTCAAGTCCATCGCTCCCGACACCGTCGCCAACCTAGGTCCTGGCTTCGACTTCCTCGGCTGTGCCGTTGACGGCCTCTGGGACTTCGTCTCTCTCCGAGTTGATCCCCAAGTCCACCCAGGTTAGATCTCCATCTCCGATCTCTGTAATGAAGATGCTCAACATCCGATCCGTTGGCCTCTCTCTCCCTTCACAAGGGTTTGCCCCTTGGTAGCGGCTTGGGTTCCAGCGCCGCCAGTGCAGCCGCTGCTGCTGTTGCTATGAACGAGATCTTTGGCGGAAGACTATCGGTCTCGGAACTCGTCCTAGCAGGGCTCAAATCAGAGTCAAAAGTTTTCGGTTATCATGCAGATAATGTGGCGCCTGCTATAATGGGAGGTTTTGTTTTGATCCGGAGTTATGATCCTCTAGATTTGATTGTTGTGGGTCTGTTCATGATTTAGAATGGGAGAGACGCAGAGATTTAGTTATTTAATTTGTTTAATTATTTATTATACTGGTTGTTAATAATTTTTTATTTATTTATATTTTTTTCGCTCTAATATAATAAAAAATTTTGAATTTTTTTTTTTTAGTACACATCAGCATAAATTTGTCTAGTCAGCGAGCCACGTTATCAATTTATGACATGGTAGACTTAATTGAACTAAAATGGAAAAAATTGATACTTTAATCGTCTAACTGACAAAATTAAAAGGTGGATAACCGAAGTGGAATATGATCTATAGTTTAGGATAGTAAATTATATTTAAGCCTAAAATTAATCCTATTTATAAAATTTTCAAAGGTTAAAGATATTTTTTTATTTTATATTTACCTATAAATTAGTAATTTGTAAGTTTTAAAGTGACGATATAATAATTAAATTATGATGACAAAGTTTAAAAAATTATGTTATTTTGTACTGTTGTTTTTTGTAGAACATTTTTTTATTTACATACACTACAAGAATTTTTTTTTTATTTTCAACAGAATATTATGTCGAAAATGGAATATTCAGTCAAAAATTTAGTCGAATATAAGTCGGTCGGGGATAAGCCTGTCCAGAATTTTTCGTCGAAAATAGTATTATTCCCACGGAATAAGGTCCGATGAAATTTCTGTTGACATAAAGGTAGTTTCAACGGAATATAATTTCGACAAAATTTTTAGTCAGAAATATCTTGCCATGTGTTGGTTTTAAATTGATTTTGAAAAGATTATTTTCGACAAAAATTCCGTCGAAATTAGCTTATTCCATCGATTTTTTTTTTAATTTTTTTTTTTTTTTTACAATTTTCAGGTTTTTAAACCCAAGTTTGTACCTTTACCTGTACCTGTTTTCAACCAGTTTTTTCCAACAACAAATAAAATCGCAACGACAAACATACACATCAAAATGGCTAATCCTCCAAACAATTTCCAATAATAACACATACATATAAGTGTAACTACCTTTTTACACCTCATACCTGACTAATCCTCTAAATAACACATAAATAGTTGTTTCAACTTTAACAGTAGCTAAGCTAAGAAAGAAAACAAATATAAACTAAATTATGATGTATAACAAATATAAGTTAAACTAAAATCATAATCAACAATGATGTACAACATAAATAAGGCTAATTACAATCGACAATATAATTAGGTATAGCTAGCAACAACTATCTATAACTATCATCAGGCAGGGGTCGACAATGCTGCTTCGTTGTTTGAAAATTATCGCCATCACCTCCCCCCCCCCCCCCCCCCCCCCCGCGCCCGTCATCCTCACACCTCTCGGCATCATCATCCTAGATTGGCTATAAGGAAATTCTATTTATGAGAATTCCTCGCTGGCTAAAAAATAGGATCCCCTTAGCACTATATATTAATTTATTATATTTGGGTGACCTAAAAATCAATATATAGAAAATATCTCCCAAGCAAAAATAATCGGTAAAAGGAGTCGAATCAAAGTCAAAATTGATAAACTACTAAAAGGATAGCCTCAGTTAACCATCCATGAGAAATTCTTTATAACCATCCATAATCCATAAAATAGGATCCAAACACCTCTAGATATGATCTAGGATGCTAGGAGAGCCTTAAATGAAGAAATAACCATAGACAAACAAAGTCCAAGCACAATAATTGGGAAAATAAGCTAGATCTATTTTGAATCACCGTTAAAATGACTTTATAAGTTGGTCAGGAGGAATTTCTATAGTGAGAAACCCTCTCTAACTACCCATGACTCAAAATAGGATCCAAACACCTTTAGATATGATTTAGGATGCTAGGAGAGCCTTAAATAAAGAAATAACCGTAAATAAACAAAACTCAAGCACAATAATTAAAAAAATAAGCTAGATCCAAGCTAAATCTAATGTAAATATGAGAGATGGCATTGGGAGTAGGAGTTTCTTCATCCTTAATCTTTGTATGGATGGAATAATTATAGATTGGTGGAAGATTTGATGAAAAAACTAAATCTAGATTGAATTAAGAGAGGGTTTTCTCTTACTCTCTATTTCTCTACCTAGATAACACATTTTCTCTCTCTAAAATGTCTTCATTTTCTAAAAAATGAGCCAAAGTAGCCCAATATAGGCACCTTGGGTTGGCTGTAGGTCTACTTGTTGCAGCCGTTGGCTCACCTGTGATAGCCCTAAGGTGGGGCCCACCAACATCATTTTTCATGTTGCATAACTGATTTTTCGTGTTGTGCACTGAAATGTCCATAACTTTTAAACCATGAAGAGTTAGAAAACGTACCATACCAATCCGGAAAGATCTTTTTAAAATATACACAATGCCATTAAGTTTGATCAATTTCAGATTCTAGAAGATAGAGAAAAAGGTGAAAAATCATCCTTCTGTAAATGTCGACTAGTCGTTTGTCCTCTTTTCTGTAGCTAAGCGCTTAGAGGTCACCATACGAATTCCAAAGTCTTGTGATTTTTGCTTTGACATCCTTGCCTTGAGATAAAATGAATATATTGCCTTCCTGTCATTCTTAGGGAAAACATGTGCAAATTTTGGGTGTCTACATATATGTTGTGTAGAAGATATAAATAGATTTTTTTAGAGAAAAAAGAAACCTAGAAAAATAAGATTCACTACTAAAAAATCGACCTATAACTACGGTCGTCGACCGTCGCTATAGGCCAAAAGACCGTCGCTAAAGGTTTTAGCGACCGTCGCCAAAGGTTTTAGCGACCGTCTCCATAGAAGCCGTCGGTAAAACCTTTAGCGACGGTCTTTTGGCCTATAGCGACGGTCGGCGACCGTCGCTATAAGTCATGACAAAATCTTGTATATATGTCTATAGCTACGCTCAGCGACTGTCGCTATAGGTCTGTGTTTTATAGAACACTTTAGCTACGGTCGATGACCGTCGCTATAGCCTTTTTATATTTAAAAAAAATTAATTAATAATGCAAATTTATTCAACAAAACACAAATAGAATATAAAATAAAATATACAAAATATTATATACATCATTTAAAATCATTCAAATTACAACATTACACCATTACAACATTACAACATTACAACATTACAACATTACAATATAATAGTTGAATAATTCATCTCCTCAAATATGATGATCATTATTATACCAAACTACTAAACTAATAACTTTTACAATCTATCATTACAATACAATATTTTAGTTACATTAAGAAGAGATGTTGAACTCGAGCAGAGATACTAAACTAATAACTACAAGAAAGTCCTTGTTTCCTTGCAACCCATTTCGATCTAGTTGATTCACAGTTACAACCTGAGTAAAAATGAACCAAGTTGCTATATTTTTTCTTGTAAGAAAAAAGATACCAAGTCTAGCATTAGATATAGTTCAACAGTCATAAATTACCTGCCCATAAACCATAATATCCAAACACATTACAAAAATATGACACACAACACAACTACCCTTTTTCCTTTCTCAACCACCTTTTCTTCCTCAATCTCTTAAACAATTTTGAATGCAAGTCATATTTCCCCAACCAAAAATGAATATAAATTCTTGAGTGAGAAGAGAAGTAACATATTCACTCACTCACGACTGGAAATATCAATTCTCTTCTCCCTCCAGGCTCCAGCAGAAACATTTCACCATGTGTTACTAGGCAGATGGTCATCACAAACTGCAAAATAAAACTAACTTGACCAAATTAAGATAACTATACATAATAACAAGTTAAGATAAAAGAATGTAGTTGGAAATGAAGCTTTGACAAGACAGAGTCAACTCACTTGAACAAATTAAGATAACTATACATAATAACTAGGCTATTGTGGCACCTGGAGAATTTCTATCAAGATGGTGTCTCTACTACCATTTATGTCTATGTACCATGGATCTGTTGCTTCATAATCAAGTCTAAAATAACAAGGCCTACCCATATGATTTGCTTGAATATTGCCATAATACACAATTTCGTTTTGCAAAAATCACAGAAAAGTTCCATGGAACGAGAACAATAATAAAAAGTCTAAACACTATCGTACTGGAATATCACAAACACTATATATAAGGTCAGAGTATATCAATGTCCTCATGATTCATTCCAAATATTGCCAAAAAAAGTCATCATTAATTGCACCGGCTCAAAGCTATGATAGCATATAGTTCAATTAGAAACAATTGAGACAGCAATTGGTTGCAAAAGAAGATACGAAGAAAATGGAGAGAAATCATACCATCAATAGTATAATATTTTTTAACGTATCTGTACATCTCCGAAAAAATATATAAAATAAAGTCAAAAGATAAAATTTGTCCTTTTTTTCTTTATTGAGAGAACAATATAGTAGTGCTATACTATTCCATAATGACGTATTGTTATGCAAATTGCAATAGAGATATACGTCAGCTAAAGTTTGACTCTTGACTCAAATTAAATAACAAAGTAAATAAATAAATAATGAAATCCCTCCCTTTTATGTTTTAAAGACTCTTTTTGGCTATATTTTGAGTTGGATGATGAAGTGTTTGTACATTTGAACAAGTCAAAATTAAAGTGGGCTTAAAGTCAAAAGAATCATAGAGAAGAGCATCTGGAAATTTAAAAGCATCTTAAAACGAAACTACTAACAAACAAGATAAAACATTGAAACGTCTTATAATTATATATATATATATATATATATATATTACAATCTTACATATTAATATTTATATAGATAAATTTAATTGATAATATATTTTTATGATATATTTAATATAATGAGTCAATTTTATAATTCTATCAAATATCATGTATTACTATATACGTTACAATAAAAATCTTTCACAATAGGTAGAAAAACTATATTAATAACAACCTTTGATATTTTACCATATTTTTCTAGTTCGTTCTTTCTTTTTTTTAAAGCCATTTACTTGGAGTCGAAGGATTCTTATTCTTATAAAGTTATAAAAATTGTGTAAACATGTTTGTGAGAAATAAAAATAATTAGTTGTGGGCACCAAAGTTGGTTGCTTGGGAAAAACGTCAACCCATCTGTATTGTGAACCTGAGATATACAATAAGAAGGAAAGATAAATAGCTGCTGTGCCAAGCTAATTTAATGCTAATCCTATCCGGATGGGTAATACTGATCCTAGAGGTCTCAGGTTCACAATATTGTATATCTCTTTCCAAAGTTGGTTGCTTGGGAAAAATAAAATGTTTATTCAAAAGAATACGGAGCAAATGGAGAGAAATCATACCATCAATAGTATAGAAGATACGGAGCAAACGAAAAACGTCTGTTGCTTGGGATCAACACCATCTGCTACAATCTAATTGGAAAATTAAGATAGTAAAGTTTTAAAGACAGTTAATTCAAACAACTTTAAACCAACCTGAAAAAAAAAATTAATACGTGTATATTATAGATATATATAGCTTTGTTACGAATATGCACATGTCAACCTAAAAAGAGATTGATATAGGCTTTGTATCAGCAAAGCAATGAAGAAAAAAATGGGCATCGTCCATCACCCAAGCAGCCACCATAAATGTCCCTGTATATGATCAACTAGCGGGGAGTAATTTAGAATATATAGGTAAACATATGTCCCTGTATAGATCATTCTTGGTTGTACTATGTATTTAGATTCAGAGCTACATATGTATTATTTTATAAATGAATCTAAGTAATTAAATGATCAAATACCACTAGCAATACTTCATAGAAACATTCAGGATTGACATAGCATCCTGACCTCAGATCTCCACTGATCAGTATTCACAAATACAGTCACAGCTTGATACTCTTCATTTACCTGCCCAATGTGAAGAGTATGCAAGTAGAATCCTAGAGTTCAAATATTGTGCTTACAATGGAACCATAGAGTGGAAGTAGAATCCCCCAATTTTCAAAGTTCAAATATAGAAAAGAGAAGTAGAATGCCCCAATTTTCAAGAGCAAAAAACCATTACCTTCAAAAGAACAAAGCTGTGGAGAGACTTTTAAACCAACCATATGCCTGGAGTTTAAAAAAAGGCTCCAAAATATCCGGCTAGAACCACAGGGGTAGGCTCGTTAAGTTCAGCTTTCCACTCCCGAAGCATCTGATGAACTTGCTCTTCCAGCAAAGCAACATCGTTCGAACGGTTCTCCTTCCTCGCAGACTGTAGATCAGAGAACATCCCCTGAAGATCATCCACCCGATTCTTCGCTGTCTTTGAATACTAGATGCCCAGCTACACTATTCTTCGTACCTTTCCCCATAGCCCAATCAAAAACCCTAATTTCCTGCACAAAATCCATTACTAATCTCAATTGCATGATACTATACATCAATTTAAAACAAAAATCGTAGTAATAATAAAAAAAAGAGAGAGCCTAATTTGGTATAAATCACACCCTTTTCATCAGAATTTGCAAAATTACAAGGGATGACAATAGTTAGAGAAGAAGGCCTAGGGGTTCCAATTTGGGGGAAAAATTGGAGCGAGGATACTCAAATAATTTGGGGGAAGGTGGGACTCTATACCGACGGTTTCGTGTCGACTGTCGCTATAGAATATCTATAGCGACGATTTCGTTCCAATCGTCGCTATAGATTCCCTATAGCGACGGTTCCGTTTCGACCGTCGCTATTGCTCGTTGCTATATGTCGAATTTCTAGTAGTGATTATATATATATATATATATATATATATATATATATATATATATGTTAGTTCCCAAAGATACAATAGTTATCTAGAAGGGAGGTTGAATAGATACTTTAAAAATTCTTTTTCAAATATTGTTATTCAATTCTAGCGGAATATGTGATTTGTTTGTTCCCCTTTATGATAGACAGAGTTAATAGATAACAACAGTTATATCAAGTATAGCAGTTAAAACAAGAATATAAAAGACACTGAGAATTTAAGTGGTTCAGAGCATTCAAAGCTCCTAGTCCACTATTCTACTCCTTGAGTAGGAAATCCATTAAGGATGTTTTTACAATCTTCGAATCACTTAGATTCTTTTAAGACCAGCAGTCTTGGAACTTCTTAGCTCACTTAAAACTCTTCAAGTCCAGCAGACTTGAAACTTCTTAGTTCACTTAGAACTCTTCAAGTTTAACAAACTTGGCACTTCATACTTCACTTAATGATAGTTGAGTTCTTGAATGGTGCTACTCAGTTGTTGTTAAGCTTGTGTTCGAAAGAACTGAGTAGATGAGCAAGCTTTCTTTTCAGATCGTAGAGTTGAGCGTTGTGTGTTCTTCAGCGTTTTGTTGTATGCTTGCTTGATTCTTACTTCTGCATCTGATTTGTATATAAGGTGCCTTTAAAATGTATCCGTTTGAAGGCATCCGTTGAATCATTAATTGTATTTGACATTTCTGAGCACTAATGGTGACTTTCTACAAATCTTCTGATTAGCCGCCTGGCCCACTGACACAGCAGACTGCTATCTCACCTAACACCTGAAAAGATATTTTCGGCTGATATGTAGTACTTTTCTTAGCTTCTTCAATACGTCTCTTTATTATATACTAAGGATGCGTGTTGTGTCATTGGGATTCCCGATAGTCTCAACGTCTATAATTCATTCCACGTTTGTTGTAATTTATTCTTAAACAAATGGATAAGACTCGATGCTTCTGATACAGACAGATGATACACTACGATCATGATCGTGGTGTCTTACAACATTAGTGCCTGATCTGGTACTAGTAGATGAGAACACTACGATTTCTCTTAAGTATTGGTAGACTACGATCTTTGCTTGCTTGATTTGTAGACTCTACACTTCTGAGAGCACACTATGATTCTTGAGTTGACTCGACAGGCGTGTGGACCACTCTACGATTCTGGGAGAGGCTCTCCAAAGCATACAGACTATGATATCTCGATGCTCTACGATTCTGACTTGGCTTCTGCAATCACTTGACTGGCTCGACAGACTACGATTCTGTTGAAGCCTATCTATTACATCTCAAGTCATAGATCAACCTAACAGCCTTGATCTTTTCTTCTATACATTCATTTATAGAATGATAAACATTAAAGCTCAGATCAACCTAACAAGTTTGATCTACCACTAAGTCCTTGTACATGTATTCCTAGAAGGACTTTACATATAAGCATGAATATTTTCTTTCAACATCAAATTTAAATATGTAATTTTCTAACAATCTCCCCCTATTTGATGTTGACATAACCAAGGAGATTTGTATCATGATAATCAATTTCTAGATGCAGTTGCTAGAAAGTAAATATGACTTAGTGTTTCAGTGAGCAGCTGAAATCTCTAGAGAATAAGAATGAATTTATTGATGTTTTTAAAGACAAATATTACAATAAAGCTTAGTTACATCAATAAGAAATGAGTTCCAACTTATATCTATTTCTTCTACCTTTTGCTCTTTGGAGGATTGGCATGCTCTGCATCTCTCCTTCTCCCGCTGGCTTCGTCTCTCCATGCAATATCTTCCAGCTCACTTTGACTCAGCCTTTTTCCATGATCATGTCTATTCATAAAGGCAGGGTCTCTAATTGGCATATGTAGGCCAGTAGTGGTTATCCCTTGTGAGTTGGGAGATGGTGTGAGGGCCCCGAATTCGAGGTCCCGAATCACCGTGGATCCGGTTCGATTATTCTATACAACTATTACTATTTGCGGAAGATATAAACTTAAATTGTTTATACATTAAACTTACATACTTTTTCACCAAGGTCGAGTAACCTTAACTTAATACACAATTCATAACTTTTCTAACACCTAACATTATTATCTTACAACACTATTACAAATCTACTACACACGTATACTAAAGCTGGAACTGTCTTTAACCTTTCCTTGTATCCGATGCATTCGTCTTAATCTGCAATATTTTATCATGATATAGCAGGGTGAGCATAAAAGTTGCCCAACAAGTTTAAATTCAATAATATAACGATATATCATGATTGAAAGAGTCTGAATAATAAGCTGGCTATAATTCAACAATATAATTGTGAACTAGCAGGAACAAACTTTTGACTGAACAAGTATTATACATGAACAAATATATCTGAACTAACTGGTAATGAAGGTGATCAGCCTTTCATACCTGACTTATACATGCAATATGTACAGAGTACAATTCATGATAACCAGCAATGATTAACCATAAGCTTATCCGAATGAAACAACTCTTAGTAGAGTTAAGTAAAAACAAACTTGCCTGAACCGTTGATTACCGCTACGCAATTTATATTGCTTTATCCGAAGACCTAATATTAGTAATATAGATCTCCAATATTAGAATAATATCATCATAATATAATACTATTATATATATATATATATATATATATATATATATACACACACACACACAGGATAACCTAAACACATAACATATAACCCTACCAGTCTATAACACACATAAGACTCGGTGTCAAGTCAAACTATTGCAGTCCGAGTTGAACCCGACACAAAGTTCTAACGTACTGACGGTCTAGTCGATTAATTTTTCTAGTTTAAGTTCAATTAAACTCTGCCTAAACACCTAACAATTATCTCAGATAATTTTAATCTCAGTCAAAATATTTTTCTATCTCTTATAATAATTTTCAGATAATTATTATCATTTATCATGATTTTTCAATCATTAATATCGTATTTAAATAAATTAAATACCACATAATTCTATTATCATTAATATTTATTTAATATCAAATATTAATGAAAATCATCACTTAATATTATAATATATTTATAATATCACAAAGTATTTTTAATACTTCAAAATCATATTTATATGATTTTTAAACAGTTAAATTCATTATCCGATAATTACTTTTAATATTAAAATATTAATATTTTCATGACAAAATATCAAAAGTTATATTTTATAACTTAAAATATTTTTATAACACTTAAATCATTTTTATATGATTTTTAAATCATTAATTCTATTTTTCCATAATTTATTTAATACATTTAGTAAATACATTAATTATCATTAATATTGATAAATTAATGAATTTCATCACAAAATATTAAAAGTCACTGAAAATATCTTTAAATATTTTCTTATACCATAATATTATTTTTCATGTATTAAAATTATTTTTAAATCATTTATTTAATATTGTAATTAAATAAATTAAATACCATTTATATTTCAAAAATATTAAATATTTATAAAATATACTCTAAATAATTAAAAACTATTTTTCAGACTTTAAAATAATTTTTCAGAATTTATTTAGTATTTTTAATCATTAAAAATCATTTTTATCTATTTATTTATTAAAATAAATAATTTTTTAAATAAACTGTCGCTAAAAGAGGCTTAGGCGACAAATTTGTCGCTAAAAGTGTTCTTGGTGTCCTTGAGCAAGAACTCAGAAAACCATATCAGTGTCCGAGTTGGTAGGTTTGACCAGTGATAGATTCTTAATCTTCCCGTTTCTAGGCAATCTAATGTATTGATGTTGTAGTATAAGTGTAATACTACTATCATTAATCAATTTCATGTCCATAACATAACATATATGAGAGATCTAGGTTCTGGAATATCATAACAGAGCTGTTCTTCATTTCTGGGTTTTCCAGAAATGAAGAACAGTTGCTAGGCCCTAATTTGAAGCTTCATAACTTGAGATCTGGGTCAGGTTTGTCTGATCTAATGGTTCCTTCTCGTAGGGGAGATGTCAGGCTATAATAATATATCAACAGAACAACATTAAAACATCCAAAGCATAAGATCCAAGGCAGTCAAACTAGGGGTCAGAACTCTGTTCTTGAAGATCTGGGTTTCCCAAAAATCTTCATCCGGTCAGTTGGTCAACGGTAGTTTGACCATAAATTGCTACGTTCCTGTTACAGATCTGGGTGATCTAAGGACATATATATGTACTCCTCATGACAGACTACAATAATCAAACAAACAAATAGCTATAACATTTAACAGAAGCAAGATCTGGAGCCCAGAAAATAGTTGTCAGAGTTTCTAGAAAATCTGGGTTACCCAGAAATCAGACTTTGTGTTCGGTCAACGTTGTTTGACTGATCATAACATTCGATCTACACATGATCTGGACTTGATTCAAGTTCCAGATCAAAGTCCTTACAACATACTACAAGTACAAACTCTTAAAAACATAAACAATTAACAAGAAAGGATCTAGAGGCCCTGACATTAGGCTATCAGGCCTTATTTTTAACTTTTTTCAGATTTCTTAAAATGTTAGATCCGAGCACTTTGATGTTATGGATCTGGGTTTTAACAACCCAGATCACTAAATAACATCATAATACACAACATTAAACAACAACACATATCATCTAACATAAAATTTAAGGATTTCAAAATTTGAAGGTTTATACCTCTTTAGACTTTGATTCTTGGGTCTAATCTTGATGATCTGATCTTGCTAAGCTATGAACTGATCATGGCTCATCCTATCTCTCTCTCTCACTCCAAATTTTGAAAAGCTAGAGAGAGAATGGGTTGAACTTGAATGAGAAATAAAGTAAGGTTTTTACTTACTTAAGTTTTCAAATTTTTAGATTCAATGTATCCTATCTTTGCAAGGTGGCACTTGATCTTATCTTTTAAAGATTTAGGGCACATGGCTAAACTTTAGTGTAACGACCCCAAAACAGGTCCATTCCATCCAACCCATTCTGAGTCGTCAAATACATGGTACAGAAAACAACTACAACTCTATTACAACAATTGTCGTACAAAATACAACAACATATATGCTGTGAGTTTGAATACAAATATATATCAAATGTGACACATGTCCCAACCATGGACAGCACCTCACAGTAACACCTTACATAAAGGTATAGTCAAAAACTATTTTAGAAATTAGAATCTTTGGAAAGTGCTCAAGGAAACCTTCGTACATGGGAGGCCACGCGTCTAGGTTATGATAGATATCATATGGCCACAGAATTATCATTGGTTGACCCAATAGACCCCAAAGGAAAACGAGAAGATTACTATCATATTCTTTCCAATGGTGAGTCTTCTCTTGACATATCATTATCTCTACTGTCTCTAATTGAGAATTATACTTCAAACAAACACCAAGATTATATAGGCGGTGCTCGTATATATACTCAGCAAGTGGATGAGCACATCCTTGTCTTATGATGACACGAGGTTGTATGTCGTTAGACATCTTGTATGATAGTGGCAAACCACCCTTCCAACGTTGGGTACACCTTACCCTATTGGATTCACCAAATAAAACTACTAAATGAACTTTCCTATACTGCTTCGGGAGAACATCCACAGCTAGAGACCACCGTTCTATTTCCCTGTTACCCTCGCTCGACCCAGCTACACTCTTATTACCTGAAAGGAATTGTGAAGCAAAAGGGTGAGCACAACTAGCTCAGTAAAGAATATCATGACTAAAGATAATTAAATTATCAATAGCCTTCATCAATAATAAATCAGAGATTTAGAACATATGGTAAATGATAAAAATTTCAACCATAGTTGCAGCGGAACGAGCAATCCATTAGAAGAGTCAAATAGACCATAAAGTCTATTATCTTCTCCACGTTAAAAATCCATCAACAATATTTTATCCCTGTAACATCAATCAACGATTCTGGTCCACAATCATATGAATAACACATAATCATAATTGTAGTTCTAAATTCCTCTTCTCATCCAGGACGAAGATAATTTTCATCACCTATCTTTACCTGAAATATCAAAGATCATAGTTACACCAAATCACATTTCCTGTTCATAATCATACTAATAACTTCATCTTTGCACTACGGCCAAAGATATTCAACAACAGTTCATCTTTGCACTACAGGCCAAAGATATTCATCAACAGACCATCTTTGAACTACAGGCCAAAGATATTCAACAACAGTTCATCTTTGCACTACGGGCCAAAGATATTCATCAACAATTCATATTTGCACTACATGCCAAATATATTCATATCCCAAAGAAATATATAATCATTTCAGAATTTATATACACCATAATTATAACCATGTTAATCAATTCATCTTTACACTTAAGCTAAAGATATTCAATTGTAAATTCAATGGTCATGATCATACCAGTCACAATTCAACTTTGTACTACAGGCCAAAGAGAACCCTAGTCATGATCATACCAATAATCTACCCATCTTTACACTCCAGTGAAAGAGAATTTCAACATCAGGATTATAAAAATGTTATATATGATAATAAAAATAATATAATCAATACATAGTTTTACTCTCAAGAGTAATATTCATAACTCAACTATAATTTGGTTAGAAAAAGAAACCAATTTTGTCGTGAATAGTAACTCGTGAATAGTAACTCATGAATAGTAACTCGTGAATAGTAACTCATGAATAGTAACTCATGAATAGTAACACCGACACAAAAAGGTAGAAATTCCACAATAAAATACATACCAATATTTCGGTATAATGATATTGAAAGAATAATATTTCTTAAGCTTATAAACAATTTATTTTAATTGTTTACACTTTACTAAATAATGCATTTAATCATTCTAAAATGCCAAACTCATAAGATTTTATCACTAATAACCAAAACCCTCATCAAAAATCTGCATATACCTCATATAGGTATCTCAAGCCATAAAATCATATTTTCTAATTTTCTTACTTCACAAAACATATTTAATTCATTTACTCATAACTAGACCATTTTCATGAAAAATACCAAATCAGTTCCAAAAATATTTCTTTTCTGGGATTTAGCATAATATAGTCCCATAGTGAACATATATTTTTCTCAGAATTTTTAAAAGTCATTTACTATTTTTCATATGGCCAAAACAACCGAATATTTAGACATTTATCAAAAATTATACTTTTGTCCAAACATTCTGAAATTTACAGAGTATACTTCTATCATATACATGTACTCCCAATAAAAATTTCATCAATTTTGGAGTTAACCACAAGGAATTATAAGCGATTACTTTTAAAATAGTCTTTTCTTATAAAATTCATAACTCTCAATCTATACATCCAAAAATCACCATTTTTGGACACAATCAAGAAAACTCATCAAAATATCATTTCAAATTTTTCCAGAATTTTTGAAGATCAGAAAAATTACGAAACTGAAAATCATAACAACCCTTAAAATCCCTTACTATCCCTAACAATCCCTTACCTCAAAACAGCAGTACTTCTGACCGGAATGTAAAGTCGAAGGAAACTTGCACTGAATAGCAACTCTCAAGTATCTAAATACTCACAAAATATGCTTCATAATATAGAGAGAGAAAGAGAGAAAGCTTATGTTTTTGGTGTGATTTTCAATTCTAACTTAGCCCTCTATTTATAGGAAAATTTTGGTAGGTTTGACCTGCAACCTGATGGCTTTACCTGCTACTATTCTCACCCACCACATTTGAAATATAATTCAGCACATTTCTTCACCAACCACAAGTGGGGCCCACCAATTCTAGAATTTTCCACCAAAATGATAAACTCCGAAAATTCAATAATTTCTGAACCAGTCATCTCGTAAAATTCATAATAAATCATACGTTCATTTTTAACGGTTCAAAATTTGTGGGCATATACTCAACTTATATATGTATAACATATCCAAATATTACCACAATCCAACGGTCGGATTAAAAATTATAACCCTCGCAAAATATCTCAAAAATCATAATTTTTAATACCTCCATTCCGACAAAAATACTGATAAAAATCTCAGCATTAATTCCTTCATTTTTAACCACAAAAACATATCCCTCATTTATATCCACATAAAATAAATATTTCCTTATCATATGAATCAATAATTAATTATTCACAAATAATATTACAGAATTACATTTATGACAACCAGGTCGTTCCCAGGAAAGAGGGGGCTTTCCAATAAGAATTTCTTCTTACTGACACGCAATTAGGTAACCAAACCTCTCCTTAGACAGAACTTTCTAGACATTGCCAATAATGTTATCTAATAATATTATTCAAATAATATGAATTATTGATCTGATAATAGAAAATACTGTGCAGTGACAATTATTGAACAACAATAATATAAAATTTCAACGTAGCAATTATTGAATCAATAAAATAAAATATTGAACAGTAATTACTGTGACAATTATTCAGTAGTGCCTTCTTACGTAAGAATCAATAATTTTAAAAATACTGTGCAATACCGTGTGCTACTGTGCAATAACGCGTATTACTGTATTTTAACCACCGGGTATTCCAACAGTGTTAACGGTAACAATTACGCTGTTACTTATAAAAACTCAAATTTATCGTTTTCTTTATCCGACATTTATTCGTTATGGGGCCCACAAATAGCTGCGCCGTCGTACGAATATTCCCCGACAGAAAGAATATTTCACGACCAAACGAATATTCCCCGACAACAATGATTATTTTATAATCACTTGCTTATTTTGAAAAAAATTCATATTTCACCCATAACTTTAAACTTTTATCAATTTAACCATTTACTGAATAGTAATTATAAGAAAAATTGAATACTTTTATTTCATAAAATTTGGGGTCTTACATTTAGGCTTGATGACTTACAAGATTAGCCTTATCTTTTGGTTTGGTTTTAAGAAAGGGCATTTTGGTCATTTTGCATACCATTTTAATCTTAATGGCATTTTGGACATTTGATCAAACACTTAGGGTTTAAGGTTTGGAAAACTTTAGGGTTTAGGGTTTAAAACCCTTAGGGTTTACAAATTTAATTTTTTTAAAATTTCTAAATTTAGGTTTTAAAAATAGAAATTTAATATTTCTAAATTATAATTAGGATTTACTAATTATATTAAAATTTCTTAATCAGAATTTAAATCTTGCTAATTAGGATTAACATTTCCTAATTAAAATCGCTAATTTAGCAGTTAGGATCGTAATTGGTCATTAAGGTTTATAAACCACTAGTTAGGGTTTCTAATAGAAAAATAATTTTTCTAAATTAGAAATTAGATTTCGTAATTAGATTAATGTTTTCTATTTACTAATAGCTTGAAAATTAGGATTAATATTTCCTAATTAACATTAAAACTATTTAACTAATAATTAGGTTTTCCCTAATTATAAATTAGGATTCCCGAAACCGAAATTAGGGTTTCCAGAACCGATTTTAGGATTTCTTGTAATTCGCTAGAGTTTTCTAACCGAACGTTGACGTTCTTAATATATACTTAGAGTTTGTTATAGATATCGTTTATCTGGTCAACCCTTGACCCTTAACCACATACTGTACACATATACACAGAATATATTCACGTATACCCTTAATCCTGAATAATTCACCTAAATCCTTCCACAGAATTTTGAAATCCTCAAAATTCCATCTTAAAAATATCAAACGCATACACTTATTTTCTGTCTAGGTTCTAATTTTGAACCCTAAATTAATTAATAAAAATTTTAAAAATTTTCCAAATTCTCGGGTTGTCACAGATGGCCCTTGACTCCTTAGCGGTTGCGTCATGATAATTTGCTTTTCAGGTCGTGGAGTCTGATGACAAGGCTATCTTGAGGGAGGGCTTCTTGAAGATTGAGCAATGAATTTTCCTCTGCCGCTGCCTTTTTCTTTCTCTCCTTCCCCTTTATTCTCACCCTTTATGTTAGCATCAAGGGTTTGAATGCCATCAGACAGTCGATTCATGCCTTGGACGAGCTCGTGGAGCTGATTCCTAGATTGAGCAATGTCTTCACGGTTTTCTTGGACCAGAGAATCAGTTCGAGACATGTTCTTTTGTATAATGGCCATGATAGTTTTTGTTTGTTGCATTTGACCCATGGAAAATGCTTGGAATTCTTTTATTGAGGTTCGTAGACTTGAGATACTTTCCATTATAAGTTTATTTTGAGATTACTGAGTCTTTTGCAGAAGGAGAACTGCTTCCTTGTGCTTCCTGGCAGCCTGAAAGTGAATTTGACCCCTTTCATTAATACTTTGGATCATTTCCTTGATGATCTCCCTAAGCTTAGCTGTAAGCTCAGTACTCAGATTGCTGGGGAGGGTGTTGGCAGCATCGATCAAATGAGTCAGCCTCATATGAACAAGCTCAGAGTGAATTTCAAAATCTTCTTGAATATCCTTGGTCACCTTCTGGGATGCATTAGACAGCTCCGTTTTTGTAGGAAGATAGGAGAGAAGCTCAAGGAGTTACTGAGTATTTGGAGGAGAGGCTCTCATAATTCAATTTTGCATATTGTAGAGAACAAGATCAAGATCAAAATAATTATTGGTTGATGAGGAAGGAATATCTGAAGGAGGAGCAGATGTGTGAGGTTGAGTTTCAGAAGGAGGTGATGTTGGTGCTTGCTGAGTAGGTGACTCTACGATTTGAGTGGAATCAATATTCGTAGAGTGAGAGATGGTAGGAGACTGGATCAATATAAAATTAGGCATATTTGGTTCATCAGTTACAGAATATTGGGATTCTGTAGCTGGAAATTGATTTAGTGAATGAAGTATCACTTCTAACCATCTTGGCAATTCATAGAATTGATTGAAGGTGGATGGAGGACAGTGATTACCCTGAAAGAGATGGGAATTGATTGTATCTCATGCCCAGTTTCTGAAGACGGATGGTTAGTGATTAGCTTCTGGGAAAACGTGAGGTTGCCTGGGAATCCGTGAGCAAGCACTGAAATTGTTGGATAAACTTTGAAAGTCCAAAACATATGATCCTAGGAGTTGAGAATTTGGGCTCTGTGATAGGGCATCATAGGTAAATAGGAGAACAATTGATTGTAGTTGGCTCTCCTATATCCATCTCAGCCCACTGCTATAATCTCAACTTCATCTTCCTCTTCTTCTTCGTTTTCTTCATTTGAAATTTTCACTACTTCGACCATCTCCTCATCCCTTATCTGATCATCACCCTTCTCTTCCTCCATAACTCTTACACCTTCGATTTCCCTTTCTTTCATCTCCCCCTCAGTTGTAGCTTTTTCTTGCACAGGGACTTCGACATACTCCCCCTCCTCCTCCTCAATCTGATCATTTAATTGAACTTCATGCAGCTCCCCCTCAGCTGGAGCATTCTCTAGTGTAGGAACTTCAGGAAGCTCCTTTTTTGTAGCTGTTTTCCTTTCTTCTTCCTTCAAGGCTTTCACATTTTCAAGTACATATGTCTTGACAAGTTTTCTCCTTGCCTTTTTGGGTTGAGTTTCAGCCTTGATGCTTTCTTCAGCTGCAGCTATGATGATTGATACTGTTGCAGCATCCACTTCTGGTGTGATGTCAAGTCTGGACTCTACGATCGGTAGTGACTCTACGATCGAAGAGAGCGAAGACTTCTTTATTTTGTGGCTGCATTTTCCTTTCTTGAGCAGCTGAGAAATGGTGGCTCTGTCTTCTTCTTCCTCAGAATGCTGCTCTTTCCTCTTAATTTCCTTTAGAGTCTCAGTGTCTGAAATCTCTTGTGGTGCATAAGTAGTTGAGCCTTGAGGCTCTTCTGTTGTTTGAGCTTTCATTTTCCTCTTACCCTTACTTTTTCTAATCAAAGCGATGAGTTCCTCTTTATTAATTTCTTCTTCTTCATCAGTTTCCTTCACAACTGACATGTTTCTTGGTAGCCCAGATTCCTTTGCTTTATCAGTCCTTCCACTGGATTCAGACATCATTCTGACATTTTTTGTAGGATTTCTTTTCCAGTTTTGAAATAACTACTGGGTTATTTTTCTGTTGGGATTGATGGATTCTCCTTCATTATCCCCAATTTTATCACCCATAGCTGATTGCAGGATTATGCTTATGAACCGCCCATAGAACATCTTTCCAGAGCTCTTTGATTTCTTTGAACTGAGTATCCACTTCCCAATCCAATCGATAAGTAGGGCCCCATAGTTGAGTTGAATCCTGAAGTAGATTGCTGTCATGAGTTTTAGTTGAACTTCATTCACAGAGTCGTGGCCAGAGCTTTTACAGCATATGCACTTCCCAACAATGTCAGCCAGAAACTCATACTTCTGGGGAAACACTTTCTTCTTGTATCCCTTGACGGTCTGAAACTTTATATGACGCATCTTCTTCAGACCTTCATGAAAGTCGATGACCTCCATAGATACAAGTCCCTTTGATTTGAAACCTAGGGCTAGGTTTATATCTTCAGCTTTGAGTTTAATTTGTTCCCCCTTGACCCTTGTAGCGATGATGTCGTTCTCAAAAACTCCATTGCTGTAGAACTCTTTCACCAGCTTCGGGTATATCCATGTGCTGGTGCTCAGAGCTTCTTCAAGACTAACTTTCTTTAGAAGAGACAGAATCTTATGAAACTGAGGGTCAGCTGTCTTGAATTCGTCGAAGTATAGTTGGTAACCAGAGATAACATTTGAAGCAGCCATTGATTTTCTTGAACCGAGGTTGGTTGAGTGATTCTGAAAGCTAGGGTTTCTGCTGGTAGAGAGAAAGAGATGAGCTTTTTGAAATTCTGGGGTGAGTTTTCAAAAACCTTTTAAGCTATATTTGTAACTTCCCTCCTTACGATCTGCATAGTGGGGCACGTGTCGAGTTATGCCAGGCTCCACGATTTTAAATAATGTGGATAATACTGATTTGTCCTTAGCTCCCCCTGAGCTAGTGTATCCTTTGGGAGGACTACGATCGTCGAGGTTGCACTACAATGGTAGAGTCAAGTGCTGGCTCTTCTCTACGATCACTGTTTGTTTTGGTCCTTGTGATGAGCTTTGACAAAACATTCCTTCTGGGTTAAAGTAGCTCAGGAAGGGCCAACCTCTTAGGCTGAACTAAGGGTCAGGTTTGTCCCTGAGGTGCTTATTAGAGGGGTTATGTGACGCCCCCAGAATAGGTATACAACACCCATTCTGAGTCGCCAAATACATGGTACAGAAAGCAAACTACAACTTCAATAATACAATTGTTGTGCAAAATACGACAACACATACTGTGAGTTTAAATACAAATATTGTCTTCTAGACAATATCCACACTCAAATAAATCCTCATTATAATTATTCAAACACTATTTTACAGAAACAGTGAGGATTGCTAATACATCTTTCTAGAACCATTACTCCATACCCCGACTAGTTCCTACTATGTTCTCACCTCCTGAGAAGAAAAATGGAACAAAAAGGAAAAGGGTGAGCTCAACTAGCCCAGTAAAGAATATTATGACCAAGATAATATACAACAAATTATCGTTAGTCTTCAACAGGAAAAAATCTGATAAAATATAATCGACAACAAGTTTTAGATCAACAACTGCAGCGGAAACAGCAAACCATTAGAAGAGTCAAGTAGAGAAAGAATTCTACTATCTTCTAAGATTTAAAAGTCCATCATCAATATTTTATCCCTGTAACATCAATTAATAATCATCTTTAACCAAATATTTATCTTTGCACTACAGGCCAAAGATATTCATTTGTATCATCAGTCGGTCATGTTCATCTCAACACCTGTTCATCTTTGCACTACAGGCCAAAGATATTCATCAAGTAATTATACATCTTTGCACTACAGGCCAAAGATATTCAGTAATATCATCATTTAGGACTGAGGATGATGAAAAATACCTTAAAGAGAACGAATCCAATGAGACAGAAGGACAAATAGTAGGGATTCGTATAACAGTTTATCCAAGATCAATAATACTTCATAATAATCAATTGTGAAGCAGAATTCAAAAATAAAGATCAAAATATGGATACAATCAAAGATAGTAACCATAATAGACATCTTGGACAAAAAGGAAAAATTTTATTTTTCGGTGAATAGTGCCGTATTCGTGAATAGTGTCGTATACGTGAATAGTACCGTATACGTGAATAGTAACCCCGACACAAAAAGTTCTAAATTTGATAAAAACTCGTATCAATATTTCAGCATAATGATATTGAAGAAAATAATATCATTTAAGAAGAAAATAATATCCCTTACCTCAAAATATCAGTACTTCTGGTCGGAATACCGGTATAAGGCTGAAAGAAACTTGCTCTGATGAATAGAAACTCTCAAAGTATCTAAATACTCACAAAATACACTCAATAATCTAGAGAGAGAAAGAGAGAAAACTTGTTTCTGGTGTGATTTTCAATTCTAACTTAGCCTTCTATTTATAGGAAAATTTTGGTAGGTTTGACCTGCAACCTGATGGCTTTACCTGCTACTATTCCCACCCACCACATTTGAAATATAATTCAGCACATTTCTTCACCAACCACAAGTGGGGCCCACCAATTCTAGAATTTTCCACCAAAATGATAAACTCCGAAAATTCAACAATTTCTGAACCAGTCATCTTGTAAAATTCGTAATAAATCATACGTTCATTTTTAACGGTTCAAAATTTGTGGACATATACTCAACTTATATATGTATAACATATCCAAAAATTACCACGATCCAACGGTCGGATTAAAAATTATAACCCCCGCAAACTATCTCAAAAACCCTGATTTTTAATACCTCTATTCCGACAAAAATACTGACAAAAACCTCAACATTAACTCCTTCATTTTTAACCACAAAAATATATCCCTCATTTATATCCACATAAAATAAATATTTCCTTATCATATGAATCAATAATTAATTATTCACAAATAATATTACAGAATCACATTTATGACAACCAGGCCGTTCCCAGGAAAGAGGGGGCTTTCCAATAAGGATTTCTCCTTACTGGCGCGCAATTAGATGACCAAACCTCTCCTTAGACAGAACTTTCTAGACATTGCCAATAATGTTATCTAATAATATTATTCAAATAATATGAATTATTGATATGATAAATGAAAATACTCTGCAGCAACAATTATTGAAACAACAATAATATAAAATATCAACGCAGTAATTATTGAATCAATAAAATAAAATATTGAATAATAACTACTGTAACAATTATTGAGTAGTGCCTTCTTACGTAAGAATCAATAATTGGTGCAATACCGTGTGCTACTGTATTTTAACCACCGGGTATTCCAACAGTATTAACGGTAACAACTACGCCGTTATTTATAAACAACTTATACTTGTCGTTTTCTTCATCCAATCGCTTTTCGTTATGGGGCCCACATAAGGCTGCGTCGTCGTACGAATATTCCCCGACAGCAAGAATATTCCACGACCAACTGAATATTCACCGACCAAAAATAAATATTTTATAACCACTTGCTTATTTTGCAAAATTTGTACATTTCACCCATAACCAAAGTATTATATCAAATTAACCCCTTATTATTCACAATAATATTTAGAGAAAATTTGATTTTATTCATTAATAAGTTGGGGTCTTACAGGTTACTTGGATTTGATAGAAGTAATGTCATCACAGGGTGCTTCTTTGTTATGTCGAGGCTGCTCTACGATCGTGGTTCCTCTTTAGTCATCTCTTCGATTTTAAACATAGCCTTTTTATCTGCATGGTTAGCACAAACTAGAGCATAGAGTTTATGGTTGTAGATTTAGCATGCCTAACTCACTTATCAATTTATTAAATCTGGATTCATCTAGAGGCTTTGTAAAGACATTAACAAGTTGATTTTTAGTAGGGATGTATTGTAAAGATATAGTTCCATTTTGAACATGGTCCCTAATAAAATGATATCTTATTTCTATATGCTTAGTCCTGGAATGCATGACAGGATTATGTGTTATTGCTATGGCACTTGTGTTATCACAATGAACATGTATAGATTTGAAATCAAACCCATAGTCTGCTAGTTAATTTTTCATCCATAAAATTTGAGCACAGCAGCTGCCAGCTTCAATGTATTCAACTTCTGCTATTGAGGTAGATACTGAGTTTTGCTTCTTGCTGAACCAGGACACAAGTCTGTTTCCTAGCAACTGACAGGTGCCACTGGTACTTTTTTTATCGATCTTGCAGCCTGCAAAATCAACATCTGTATATCCTGTCAATTCAAAGGAGGACTCCTTGGGATACCAAAGTCCCAAGTGAGGTGTGCCTTTGAGATACCTAAAAATTCTTTTTACAGCAGTTAAGTGTGATTCCTTAGGATTTGCTTGAAATCTAGCACATATACATGTTGCAAACATTATGTCTGGTCTACTGGCAGTTAGATATAGAAGAGAGCCTATCATACCACTGTATTGAGTTATGTCAATACTTTTACCTTTCTCATCTTTATCAAGCTTGGTTGCTGGAGCAATTGGTGTTTTCATGGGAGAGGCTGATTCCATGCCATATTTTTTAAGTAAGTCTTTAATGTACTTGGCTTGGTTTATGAAGATACCTTCATCAGTCTGCTTTACTTGTAATACAAGGAAGAAATTCAGTTCACCCATCATACTCATTTCGAACTTGCTCTGCATAAGCTTGGCAAATCTCTTGCACAATTTTTCATTAGTAGAGCCAAAGATAATGTCATCAACATATATTTGAGCTAATAGGATTTTGTCTTTGTACTTTCTAAGAAATAATGTGGTATCTACTCTACCTCTAGGGAAACTATTTTCAATGAGAAAGTTAGTTAGTGTTTCATACCATGCTCTAGGTGCTTGTTTAAGTCCATATATGGCTTTGTCTAATCTATAGACATAATTAGAGAGAGTTGGATTGATGAAACCTGGAGGTTGCTCCACATAAACTTCTTCTTGAAGTTCTCCATTCAGAAATGCACTTTTGACATCCATTTGAAAGACTTTGAACTTCATGATGGCAGCAAAAGCAAGGAATATCCTGATTGCTTCTAATCTGGCAACAGGTGAGAAGGTCTCGTCGTAGTCGATGCCTTCTTCTTGGGAGTAACCTTTGGCTACTAGTCTTGCCTTATTTCTTGTTGTTACCCCATCTTCATCCATCTTATTTCTGAAGACTCACTTGGTGCCAATAATCGGGTGACCTCTAGGTCTTGGAACTAATCTCCATACTCTGCTTCTTTCAAACTGATTTAGTTCCTCTTGCATGGCTTCTATCCAACTTGAGTTTTTCATATCAACTTCTATCTTTTTGGGTTCAATTTGTGACAGAAAGCTTAGATAGAAACACTCATTCTGGGTGGCAGATATTGTCTTGACTCTTGCATTTGGATCTCAAATGATTAAGTCTTGAGTGTGATCTCTTGCCCATCTGTTTCCTGTTGGAACATCTAACTTGGTGCCTTCTTGTCTGAATTCTTTAAGATTAACCTCTACTTCTAGATGTGGACGTTCGTTGTCTGGCGTAGTTCTCTCTACGATCTCTTCTTTAGGCTCGACGATTTCATTTTCTGGGACTACGATCGTGGTGTTGAGCACGACCACCTTGTTCGAAGTGTCTGAGTTGTCATTTGTAGTGTCTTGAGGCATAATTTTGTCTAAGTCTGTTTCATCGAAGATGATGTGAATCGAGACTTCAACACTTAGTGTCTTCTTCTTGAACACTCTATAAGCCTTACTATCTGTGGCATATTCGAGAAAGATTCCTTCGTCAGACTTGGGTTGAAACTTAGTCAGATACTATTTTCCATTGTTAAAAATATAGCATGCACAACCTAACACATGGAAGTAGCTGACATTTGGCTTTCTTCCTCTCTATAGCTCGTAGGGAGTCTTCTTTATCGTAGAGTGCACAAGAGACCTGTTCTGAGTGTAGCATGCAGTGTTGACAGCTTCTGCCTAAAAGTATTCTGGCAGACGGACTGCTGCTAGTAAAGTTCTTCCAGCCTCAATCAATGTTCTGTTCTTTCTCTTAGCTACTAAATTTTGTTGTGGAGTTCATGGAGCTGAGAAGTTGTGACTGATGCCATTGTCTGTACAGAACTGATCTATCTCAGAGAAGTCAAATTCTCTACCATGATCACTCCTTATGGCCTTGATTTTCTCCCATTTCTCATTCATCACCAGCCTGAACATTTTGATGAGTTGGAAGCTTGTTTTATCTTTTGAGTTTAGAAAGAACACCCATGTAAATCTGGTATAGTCATCCACTACGACCAATGAGTATCTCTTCCCTCCAAGGCTTATTGTTGGAATTAGTCCAAATAGATCCATGTGAAGTAACTGTAGAGGCTTATCAATTGAGTTGACAGTTTTGCTCTTGAATGAGCTTCTAGTATATTTTCCAAGCCGATAGGCATTGCATGGCCTTTCTTGGAGAAAACTGAGCTTGGGTTAGCCTACTACTAGATCCTTGGAGGCCAGTTTTAACATGCTTTTGAAGTTGAGATGAGACAGCCTTCTATGCCATAGCCAGCTCATTTCTTTAAAAGCTTTAGCTAGAAAGCATATTGTCTCGTCAGAACTCAGTTGACCAAGATTAACAGTGTAGACGATCCCTTCTCTTGTTCCGGTCAGCTTTATGGAGGAGGTCTTCAGATCTCTGACTTGACATTGATTATTGAGGAAGGTAACTTGATGACCCTTGTCACAGAGTTGGCTTATGCTCAGAAGATTATGTTTTAGTCCTTCCACATAGGCTACTTTACTGAAGGACACTGCACCATTCCCAGCTGAGCCATATCCTCTTGTCTTGCCAGAGCCATTGTCTCCAAAGATGACTGTTGGACCCTCATTCTCTATAAAGTTAGACATGAGGTCTTTGTTCCCAGTCATGTGCCTTGAGCATCCACTGTCCAGATACCAAGTTGTGATCGTGGAGCTCTGTTCTTGTGGTAAGATTAAACTCTCATTTTGGTACCCGTACTTGCATGGGTCAGTACCCTTGGGAACCCAAATTTACTTGACTTTGGGTCTAATATGCAGAGAATTATTGTAGCATACTACAGCCTTATGACCAATTTTATTACATACAAAACATCTAGCATGATGCATGCTTGTGTGTGTATGTGGATTTTTTCTCCATTTGGACTTATGTGGGTTCTTAGCAATCTTTCCTTTAGACTGGTTCTTCTTTTTCTATGTATCCTTGTGATTCATGATTTGTGAAGAATGAAGCTTAACTCTACTGTTCCTACCCAGGTTGTTCGTGGAGTTGATTTTACTTGACTCTACGACCCTTCGAGGTTGGAGAGTAGTGACTAAGTTACTCTTCTCTTTTCTAATCCTAGGCCAACATGGGATCCGTTATGCCTTGGAACATGGATTAGATCAGAAGAGCAGGGATGGACTGGTTTTTCCTTCTATGAAGATTTCACAAATGTAATGCTTCTATTAAAATTTGAAACATTACTAGAGCTAGTTTTCTTTATCTTTTCCACATATAGTTTTAAGGTGGATTACCCAAAACCTAAACCTGTTTTGTCAGATGCACTTCTTTGACTAGAGATCAGAGAGTATTGAATCTTTCATAAGTGGAAGTGACGTTTTTTCTTGGAACATGGGCAAACATTTTATATTGTTGAGTTAGAAGAGATTTTTTTCTCCAACTTCTTCTGTTCCTTTATGAATAATGAGCAACGCTTCCCAGACTTTCTTGGCAGTTTTGCTGTTGACCACATTTTCGAACAAATCATCTTCTAAGGATTGGAATAGAATGTTCTTGGCCTTTTTGTTGAGTTGGACATCTTTCTTTTCATTGTCAGTCCACTCAATTTTAACCTTGACTTGAACTCTGTTTGGATCTTCTGGAGTTGGTGCAAGCTTTGTTGGAATGTAGGGCCCATTCATGATAGTTTCAAATAGTTCTTCATCTATTGAATCCATGTATGCTTGCATACGAACTTTCCAGTTGATAAATTTATCTTTATTGCACATTGGTGGCTTGCTACCTCCTCCAGTCTTTGATTCACTTATTAGATGTGCCATTGGATCTACTCAAGCTTTGTAGGCTGATTGAGAGAACCTGCTCTGATACCAATTATTAGTTCCCAGAGGCACAATAATTATCTAGAAGGGGGGGTTGAATAGATATTTTAAAAATTCTTTTTCAAATACTGTTAATTAATTCTAGCGGAATATGTGATTTGTTTGTTCCCTTATAAGATAGATGGAGTTAATAGATAACATCAGTTATATCAAGTATAGCAGTTAAAGCAAGAAAATAAAAGACAAAATTTAAGTGGTTCAAAGCATTCAAAGCTCTTAGTCCACTCTTCTACTCCTTGAGTAGGAAATCCACTAAGGATGTTTTTACAATCTTCAAATCACTTAGATTCCTTCAAGACCAGCAGTCTTGGAACTTCTTAGTTCACTTAGAATTCTTCAAGTCCAACAGACTTGGCACTTCTTACTTCACTTAATGATAGTTGAGTTCTTGAATGATGCTACTCAGTTATTGTTAAGCTTGTGTTCGAAAGAACTGAATAGCTGAGCAAGCTTTCTTTTCAGATCGTAGAGTTGAGTGTTGTGTGTTCTTCAGCATTTTGTTGTATGCTTGCTTGATTCTTACTTCTGCATCTGATTTGTATATAAGGTGCCTTTGAAATGTATCCGTTTGAAGGCATCCATTAAAGCATTAATTGTATTTGACATTTCTAAGCACTGATGGTGACTTTTTGCAAATCTTTTGATTAGCCGTTTGGCCCACTGACACAACAGACTACTATCTCACCTAACACTTGAAAAGGTATTTTCGGCTGACATGTAGTACTTTCCTTAGCTTCTTCAATACGTCTCTTTGCTATATACTAAGGATGAGTGTTGTGTCATTGGGATTCCCGATAGTCTCAACGTCTATAACCCATTCCACATTTGTTGTAATTTATTCTTAAACAAATGGATACGACTCGATGTTTCTGATGCAGACAGATGATACACTATGATCATGATCGTGGTGTACTGCAACATTAGTGCTTGATCCGGTACCAGTAGATGAGAACACTACGATTTCTCTTAAGTATTGGTAGACTACGATCTTTACTTGCTTGATTTGCAGAATCTACGCTTCCGAGAGCACACTACGATTCTTGAGTTGACTCAGCAGGCATTTGGACCACTCTACGATTCTGGAAGAGGCTCTCCAAAGCAGACAGACTATGATATCTCGATGCTCTATGATTCTGCCTTGGCTTCTGCAATAACTTGACTGGCTCGACAAACTACGATTCTGTTGAAGCCTATCTATTACATCTCAAGTCATAGATCAACCTAACAACTTTGATCTTTTCTTCTATACAATCATTTACAAAATGATAAACATTAAAGCTCATATCAACCTAACAAGTTTGATCTACCACTAAGTCCTTGTACATGTATTCCTAGAAGGACTTTACATATAAGTATGAATATTTACTTTCGACATCAAATTTAAATATGCAATTTCCCAACAATATATGTGTATATGAAGATTGAATCATTGCCAACATTATAAATTTAAGGTTATCCTTACAATACATCATGACCGTTCATTCGTTGATCGAACGGTTAAATAGAGCTCTCGTTCGTAGTTTAATATCCAGTATACCACCGTTTAATACTGCGAATGAGACATATAACCAAAATATCACTCCTTGTACAAGTCCCCCATCCGCAATATTAAACTGCTGACACCAAATGTTAATTTTTTTTATCCTTCTAGGCTCCACAATTTAATACTGCGGATGCCACCGTCATAACCCATCTTGTAACGACCCCAAAATCGGGACAATTTCTCTCCCCGATCTTGTGCGTTAATATTATCCTGAATCGCAACCTTTACAATTCTTCTTTGTACTAGAATCATATCTGTTCTCATTTTAGAATAAATATTCTTTATCCATTCAACATTTCAAACTATACATAAATGCCAATTACATTTGACAAAACTATCAATCATAGATTTATACCATTTCTAATTCAAGGAAATGTATTCATTTTGCACATCGTTCAATTTTCATCAGCCGTATAACAAGTAGTATTTCCTAACATCATTAACCTACAAAAAGTTTGTGTTTGCAAGATTGAGCTCAACAACCCAACAAATTTAACAGCCTATCATGTTTCACATAACACACAATTCCATATGCACTATATTTCCTTTACTATGCATCTCCGCATGCAACATATATTCTTTACTATGCATATCCTACATGCATCAATAATTCCTTACAAAGCATACAATCATGCATTATACATTTCTAATTTATCGAGTTACATCATACAGCATGTGCTATCAAATATCACATATAAATTGAGTTCCATAACCCAATTAACGTAGTCATATTTTGACTTTAACAATTCATAAAGCATGGTATCTAACTCACCACATAATCACATTTAATTCACAAACATAATAGAACTGAAAAACTTACTTTGAGTGCTATTTAATGTTATAACTTATCTGCTTTGTGATGATCCTACATAAATTGAGGATACATACATGTCCATATTAGTTTCACATACTAAATTCACATACTCAATGTAAACTAATTTTATTTACATTAACTATAATATTTTGTTCTTGTTTTAAAACTATTCCATGTTTCTTTAGAAACTTTTGTCCGTTATAACCTTTTATGCCCAAAAAGGTTCTCTCATGGATTGAGTATGTAAATACTTTACGTATAAAAACATAAACCATTTATATCCCCTTTTTAAAATATTTCTTGCCTCTATTTATAAACCCGGGACCATAGGGGTTTAGGAATAGCTTTTATTGCTTAAATATAGTTCACATAATCATTTCTTTCAATTATTAAACCGTATAGATTTTTCTTAAAAATTTTAAATTAATCATCTATTTCCACTCTAGGTTTTAAAATTTAATCCTTAATTTAATCATTTAAGATTTTTCTAAATTTTCGGGTTTTTACACATCTTGTAGACGGTTCATCAGAAGAAAAGTTCTTAATTTGATGCCACCCTCTTTCAGTCCTCAACCACCATCATGACGTTGCTAAAGCTCCTAAATTTCAAACTTTTCTAATTTATCTTCAGAAGAAGGTAGGTTTCCATCTGTGTGTTGGTCTCTATTTAAGTATATTGATGTATATTTGTAAATCTGACGATGTAGGTTATGGTGGTGAAGGTGTTGATGGCGTATATGTATTTATGCATGAGGAAGATTATAGGAGGAGAAAACATAATTTATTTAGGTAAATTTATATACATAAAGTAGAGAGGAGGAGACCCAATTTGTTTGAATGCAAGAAGAGATAGAAGAAGAAGAAGACCAAGAAGGGGGGGGGGAGAGAAAGGAAAGACCAGGAAAAAAGATGGGGAGGAGAGAGAAAAGAAAGACTGGGAAGGGAGAGAATGGGTTTATTTATTGATTTACTTTTATTCTATTTTTTCTTTTCCGCTTTTAACTGTATCTTCTACATTATGTTCTTTTCTTTTTTGCTACATTGACACACACATAGAGGGGCGAAGCTATGTGTTGAGCAGTGGAGTCAATTGACCCCACTAATATATATATATATATATATATATATATATATATATGATGTAATATATATTTTTGTGGGTGTAATTTAGTAGTTTTACCCCATTGATTTTTTTATATATATGATGTAGATTTTTTGTGGGTGTAATTTAGTAATTTAATCCCACTGATTTTTTTTTTGTATTTACCACTGCACACACACCACACACACACACACACACACACACACACACACACCCTCCTTGTTGCCACCAAGGATCGAACCCTCGATCTCATAGAAATCATGATGTGTGTAATACCACTGGGCCAAATACCATGCGGTAAGTTCTCTATTTTCTCCATCTTAGGAACACAATTTTATCTCTCATTTTCTGTGCAATTAGGTTCATCTTTATTATCATGTAACAACTTTGTAATCATCATTAGATGCATAAACCAAAATTCATACATGATACAACAAGCATGAGGATCAAGTGTAAAGGGTAAGAACTTTGTTGGCAATTAAAATTAAGTTGTCACAAGAACCAATAACATCGGACCTGTTGGGGCATGATTATTAAGGCCTGATTTGTGTGGTGGGCTAAAGTCCACGTGGAGCTATTTAACCCTACGCAGGAATCTATTTTGGCAGTTGAAATATTTTATGGGATCAAAGATTCCTAATTGTATTTAATTTCCAACTCCTAAGGAAAGTGTCCGGATATGTTTCCACTTCCTTTCTTTAAGGATTTTTTCAGTTCAATCTCATTAAGGAATCATACTTAATGAGGAATCCTATTTCTATACGGGGAATGATGTGTGATCACTATAAATATAAGGCTCTAACCTAATCATCAGGTACATACATATTATTTTACAACACTAGAGCATTAAGCCTCCATTGTTAAATTATATTCAGCATGTACTTATTCTCACACCAGAGCTATCCTCCACTGGCCCAAACCGTCAAGCTTTTGGTGTGACTTCACTTTTGTGCAAGATTTGACCCGCTTTTAGTGATTGAGGCGCGCGGACGAATCTTGGCTTTAACATTGGTGCTAGAAGGAGGGCTTTCAAGTGCTACGTAATTTTCAATCACAAAGAAATTTTAGTTGAAATCATGGTGAATAGCAAGAAAACCATTTCAGCATGTGGTCAGTCTACAGCTGATCCCTCCCGTCATCAACCATGGGGTTCAGCCAAAGACAGGTTTAGGTCGTTAGTTTCTGAATGGTTAGGGTCCCATGCCAATTTTGTGGCCCCATCGAAGGACTTGGCGGGCGGTGCTTGACGAAGGCTGTTCTCCACAACCAGAAAGGAAGCAAGATCTAAGGACTGTGTCAAGGATGCTTCATCCTGAACACGCTCCCAAGATGACAGACGAGATGAGAGGAGGTTGATCCTAGCCAAAAAGGTGCAACAAACTGATGATGCCATGAAAGCTTTTCTCTTGCAGCGAAAGGAGATTGACGCTCAGATGATGCATTTGATAGGCGGAGAAGACGATGCTTCGAGCCATATCTGAAGTCGGGAGCGATCGTCAAGGAATCAGTCCAGGACACATCATCCGAAAGATTCTTTGCGGCACGAGAGCAGGCTCTGAAGTCGCTCTCGGGAAAGAAGCAGACACCAAAACCGTTCACAGGACATGAGCAGACACCAAAGTCACTCTAGAGAAGCAAGCTCTGAAGGCAAGGGTCGGTCTAATCGAAGAAGCCGGGATGCCTATCCTGATCAAAGTGTTAGGTTTCCAAGAAACAAGAGCATGCAATCAAATCACATAAATAAAGCGGAAGCGAAGTAAAATGAATTTTAAAATTTTCTATCGTACCCTACGTCATACACAACATATCAATCTTGTTTAGCGACTATTTGCGCTACTAGATTGGATTATTTTATCCAATCAATATATTAATTTCCCTTTTCAGGGTTGTTCACCTCAGACTTATCATAAGATTCCACACCAAAATAATTTGGTTCGACATAAGCTTTCAAAGAATACTTTGAATTTCATAAACATTTGTCTAGCTGAATCAAATAGCTTAGACGCATACCAATAATTTGAATATCAATTGAAACATGTCTGGTCCAATTCAATTGGCAATAATTTATCTTTAAAATTCTTAAAATCATTTTATGACGTCATGATATCGCACTGTATTTACAATCCATTTGAGGATTCTGTTATTTTGTGACTTTGCCATATTACATCATACCATAGTGGGCTGACGATCCTTAGATCACATCCAACAATAGGTAATACTGCATTGATGACTCCATCATATTTATCATCTTTGCACCAGGTTGCATGATGCATTAATGATATAAAAATATATTTTGATACATTTCAAATCATTTTGTCTAGTCGAATCAATTAGCACAGACTCTTCTCTAAATAGTTCAAAACCATTGAAAATCATTTTTGGTGTTATCATGCCACAACAGGTAACGATGTGTTAGTGGCTCATAGTCTATACCTACACACTTGTCACTAGGTGTTGAGGATAACAAAATTCATTTTTAAAGGCACCTCAGTGCGAATTTAGCTTGATGTCAAAAATTTCGAAGTCTAGCATAGCTAGAAGATTTGGAATACCTTTACTTCCATCATCAACTTCACTTTCTATAATGATCCATTGCTTAATAATTCTATCTATTTCTATTATCCTTAATTCTCCATTCACAACTTTTCTATACCCCAGTATAGTTAGCAATATGTAGTTCAAGAACCAATCAGGAACTGTCCATACGCTTAGGGGTTCAAAAATGTACCATACAATTATGAGTCACAAACTTACCATAAGTATGAGTTAATTAAGAACTCGTACCTAATCTTATATTCTTTACCTATCCGTTATACACATGAGAAAAGAATCACCTTCTCAACATGTATATAGAAAATAGTACGACACAAACATTTCAATGATTATCAAGGTGATAGACTAAGTGGTCGTTAAACCAAGCATAAAACCTCTTCCTATACAAAGGCTTGTACAACTCAACTATCACACGAGTCCTTAATCGAAATCCCACACAATTCTAGCTTTCCCTGACTCAATACGAATTTTATTTAATCCGTATCTCATCATCTACAACTCTTTTCTGAGTTTGCATAGTACCATTTTATAGTTCAACTTACATACAATAATTTTGCTATTAAGTTTTCAATCATTTGATTGATCCTCTTTCCTACTATGACCTTATCAGATCATGTTGTGATCTCTTATTATAATTGTATTATATTACGATTCTTTTCTATTCTATGATCGTTTTATGTTACTATCTCCTTTTCCTTTATACTTTTATTCTTATGGACTATATCTATTCATTATTACTTTTATCTTCATTAACAGAGTTGGGTAACTCTGGATCTTTATAACTTTTCAAGATTCTTCTTTGAATCTTATTTACTTAGTAATGAATTTTCCAAATTCATCTCTTAACAAATTAAACTCTATTTGAGTTTATCCTTATCCTTATCTCTACGGTTATAGCCTAGGGTACACCTACCTAAGGTTTATAACCTACAACTTTGATATCAACTGTAACGACCCCAAAATCGGGACAATTTCTCTCCCCGATCTTGTGCTTTTATATTTTCCTGTTCTAGATTTAAAATAATATTTAATGTTAAAATAGCTAAAAATGCGAAATAATTTTTTTTTTCTTTCCATTCATTCATTCCCTGAATCGCAACCTTTACAATTCTTCTTTGTACTAGAATCATATCTATTCTCATTTTAGAACAAACATTCTTTATCCATTCAACATTTCAAACTATACATAACTGCTAATTACATTTGACAAAACTATCAATCATAAAGTTATACCATTTCTAATTTAAGGAAATGTATTCATTTTGCACATTGTTCAATCTTCATCATCCGTATAGCAAGTAGTATTTCCTAACATCATTAACCTGCAAAAAGTTTGTGTTTGCAAGATTGAGCTTAACAACCCAGTAAATTTAACAGCCTATCATGTTTCACATAACACAATTCCATATGCACTATATTTCCTTTACTATGCATCTCAGCATGCAACATATATTCTTTACTATGCATATCCTACATGCATCAATAATTCCTTACAAAGCATACATTCATGCATTATACATTTCTAATTTATCGAGTTACATCATACAACATGTGCTATCACATATCACATATAAATTGAGTTCTATAACCTAATTAACGTAGTCATATTTTAACTTTAACAATTCATAAATCATGGTATGTAACTCATCACATAATCACATTTAATCCACAAACATAATAAAACTGAAAAACTTGCCTTGAGTGCTATTTAATGTTATAACTTATCCGCTTTGTGATGATCCTACATAAACTGAGGATACATACTTGCCAATATTAGTTTCACATACTAAATTCACATACTCAATGTAAACTAATTTTATTTACATTAACTATAATATTTTGTTCTTGTCTTAAAACTATTCCATATTTCTTTAGAAACTTTTGTCCGTTATAACCTTTTTACACCCAAAAAGGTTCTCTCATGGATTGAGTATGTAAATACTTTACGTATAAAAACATAAACCATTTATATCCCCTTTTTGAAATATTTCTTGCCTCTATTTATAAACCCGGGACCATAGGGGTTTAGGAATAGCTTTTATTGCTTAAATATAGTTCACATCATCATTTCTTTCAATTATTAAACCGTATAGATTTTTCTTAAAAATTTTAAATTAATCATCTATTTCCACTCTAGGTTTTAAACTTTAACCCTTAATTTAATTATTTAAGATTTTTCTAAATTTTCGGGTTGTCACACATCTTGTAGACAGTTCATAAGAAGAAAAGTTCTTAATTTGATGCCACCCTCTTTCAGTCCTCAACCACCATCATGGCATTGCTAAAGCTCCTAAATTTCAAACTTTTCTAATTTATGTTCAGAAGAAGGTAGGTTTCCATTGGTGTGTTGGTCTCTATTTATGTATATTGATGTATATTTTGTAAATCTGACGATGTAGGTTGTGGTGGTGAAGGTGTTGATGGCGTATATGTATGTATACATGAGGAAGATTATAAGAGGAGAAAACGTAATTTATTTAGGCAAATTTGTATATATAAAGTAGAGAGAAGGAGACCCAATTTGTTTGAATGCAAGAAGAGATAGAAGAAGAAGACCAAGAAGGGGGGGGGGGAGAAAGGAAAGACCAGGAAAAAAGGAGATGTGAGAGTAAAGAAAGACTGGGAAGGGAGAGAATGTGTTTATTTATTGATTTAATTTTATTCTATTTTTTCTTTTCCTCTATTAACTGTATCTTCTACATTATGTTCTTTTCTTTTTTGCTACATTGACACACACACAGAGGGGCGAAGCTATGTGTTGAGCAGTGGAGTCAATTGACCCCACTAATATATATATATATATATATATATATATATATATATATATATGATGTAATAAATATTTTTGTGGGTGTAATTTAGTAGTTTTACCCCATTGATTTTTTTATATATATGATGTAGATTTTTTGTGGGTGTAATTTAGTAATTTAACCCCACTGAATTTTTTTTGTCTTTACCACTGCACACACACCACACACACACACCCTTCTTGCTGCCACCAAGGATTGAACCCTCGATCTCATAGAAATCATGAGGTGAGTAATACCACTGGGCCAAATACCATGCGGTAAGTTCTCTATTTTCTCCATCTTAGGAACACAATTTTATATCTCACTTTCTGTGCAATTAGGTTAATCTTTATTATCATGTAACAACTTTGTAATCATCATTAGATGCATAAACCAAAATTCATACAAGATACAACAAGCATGAGGATCAAGTGTATAGGGTAAGAACTTTGTCGACAATTAAAATTAAGCTGTCACAAGAACCCAGAGCATCGGACCTGTTGGGGCGTGATTATTAAGGCCCGATTTGTGTGGTGGGCTAAAGTCCGCGTGGAGGTATTTAACCCTACCCAGGAATCTATTTTGGCAGTTGAAATATTTTATGGGATCAAAGATTCCTAATTGCATTTAATTTCCAACTCCTAAGGAAAGTGTCGAGATAAGTTCCGACTTCCTTTCTTTAAGGAGATTTTCTATTCAATCTCATTAAGGAATCATACTTAATGAGGAATCCTATTTCTATACAGGGAATGAGGTGTGATCACTATAAATACAAGGCTCTAATCTAATCATCAGATACACACATATTATTTTACAGCACTAGAACATTAAGACTCCATTGTTAAACCATATTAAGCATGTACTTATTCTCACACCGGAGCTATCTCCCGGTTGCCCAAACCGTCAAGCTTTTGGTGTGACATCACTTCTGTGCAAGATTTGACTCACTTTTAGTGATTGAGACGTGTGGACGAATCTTGGCGTTAACATTGGCGCTAGAAGGAGGGCTTTCTAGTGCTATGTAATTTTCAATCACAAAGGAGTTTCGGTTGAAATCATGGTGAATAGCAAGAAACAATTTCAGCAAGTGGTTAGTCTACGGCTGATTCCCCCCCTTCATCAACCATGGGGTTCGGCCAAAGACAGGTTTGGGCCGTCAGTTTCTAAATGGTTAGGGTCCCATGCCAATTTTATGGCCTCATCAAAGGACTGGGCGGGCGGTGCTTGACGAAGCCTGTTCTCTACAATCAGCAAGGAAGCAAGATCTAAGGACTGTGTCAAGGATACTTCATCCTGAACATGCTCCCAAGATGACAGACGAGATGAGAGGAGGCTGATCCTGGCCAAAAAGGCGCAGCAGACTGATGATGCCATGAAAGCCTTACTCTTGTACCGAAAGGAGATTGACGCTCAGATGATGCATTTTATAAGCGGAGAAGACAATGCTTTGAGCCATATCTAAAGGCGGGAGTGATCGTCAGGGAATCAGTCCAGGACACATCATCCGAATGATTCTTGGTGGCACAAGAGCAGACTCTGAAGTCGCTCTCAGGAAAGAAGCAGACACCGAAGTCGTTCACAGGAAAGGAGTAGACACCAAAGTCGCTCTAGAGAAGCAAGCTCTAAAGGCAGGGGTCGGTCTAATCGAAGAAGGTGGGATGCCTATCCTGATCGAAGTGTTAGGTTTGCAAGAAACAAGAGCGTGCAATCAAATCGCATAAATAAAGCGGAAGCGAAGTAAAACAGATTTTAAAATTTTCTTACAAACCATAAACCAATATCATTCTTGTGCTTTGATTATTAGTCAATTAAAAGAGTAGGAGAATTATAATCATACCCTTGAAGATCCGAGCTTCCTCAAGTACAAGTTCAACTCCTATTCCTTTGTGCTCTCTTTGAATACGAAGGTTCGGTTCCTTCCTTTGATCAATGTTAGCCACCCAAGCGTTTGGCCTCTAGAGGTGATCCACCAAGGAAGAACAAGAATCAAGAAGATGGGTATTTTTGGCTCAAACCCTAGTTTTTTATCTGTATAGAAAAAGGCGTACTCTCTAACTATTGGAATCACGTATCTCACACACACTGATATCTATTATAAGACTCCTCTTATAAAGATATAGTTGACCTATTTTAATATGATTAAAATAGAGTATTATTTAATTAATTAAACTCCTTTAATTAATTAGGCTCCCTAATCTTTTTAGGGATAATTAATTAAACTCTTTTAATTAATTTGCCTCCTAATCCTATTAGGATTAAATGAGAGTACTAATATTAAATTAATTCCCAAACTCCTTTAGAAATTAAAATGATAATAATTGTAATAATATTAATAAGACTCCTCTCATTAATTTATATTTAATATTTCTAAAATATCAATTAATAAATATTAAGCTATTTAATTTACTCTATCACCATAGATTAAATTAAATACATTTAATATATTATTATAATTATGCCATTAACATCTTAATTAATTATTTTCCTTTTATGGTGTGACCCTTTAGGTTCTCCATATTAAACTGGTTGTGAATAAATCAATTAGAACAATTCTAATATTATTTAAATAAATAAATTAAACTATTAATTTATTTAAATAAATAATATTGATTCTACAATAGGGATAAGCCTCCCTAGCGATCAACGACTTTTCAGATAATATAGATTTCAACATTAATCATAAAAGAACCTTTGAATAAATAGTTATCGTATAATTCAATCATTCCACCATACAATGTTCGAATTGAATATAAGACATGGATTTACTATCAAGTCTTATTTTATTTAATTATATGTATTTCGATTCCCAAATGCACAACTCCTAATAAATGCAAATTAGAAACTACTTTCTAATTTCATTCCACCTTGGCCAAGGATTCCTGGGTTGTCATTTATCAAATCACATAGGACATATCTCTTCTTTTACTAGAAGCGGTAGATTCTTTATTGATCATTAATTATCTCCATATATAACTCATTATACCCAAACATACCCTTTGATATACCCTAATGGTCTTAAGAAATAAGTCAAAGTATAAATCATTATATACAAGATACTATGATGATCTCAAGTCTAAGGATCACTTGTACTACTATCACTTCAGGAATTCCTATTGACAGACAAGTAAAACTCTATTAGGTATTCCTTAGCGAGTCACGTTCAATGAACTTATTTTCCAATAAGCACCTACATACTTGCTCTAGTGTCTCCATACAAATGATTATGAGATCAATCATTCTCATCCAATGAGCAAGCAACGTATGTACCAATCTATCCGGATTGACTAATCCCCTTTTTAGTAATCTATTGATTGAGAACATTTTATTTTTAAGCTATCTAAGAATTTAGATCTCATTAGCATGATCTCATCATGATTTTAAAAGCATTGTTTAAAACTATGAGTTTATCACATATTATTAAAACAACACCATGTAGATAATAAATGCCTTTAATAAATAATTCTTTTATTAATAAATAAATAAGATTGATTACAAAGTATATGCTTTATCATCACAAATGATTGGCTTGTATGCATACTACTTTCAATTTTCTACTTGCATTAAAGCCAATTTCCTTGGTATCTCATACCTATCTTCTCTAAGTGACGATCGAACTACTATTGTGTTAACGCTTTAGTAAATGGATCTGCAATATTGTCTTGAGACTCCACATGCTCCAGGGTGACATCTCCTCTTTCAATGATTTCTTTAATCAAATGAAAGTGTCGCAACACGTGTTTGGATTTTTGATGAGACCTGGGTTCCTTAGCCTGCGCAACAGCTCTGATGTTGTCACAGAATAAAGATACTGGTCCTGTAATTCTAGGAACCATACCAAGTTTGGTAATGAACTTCTTCATCCAAATAACTTCCTTTGTAGCCTCACTTGCAGCTATGTACTCTGCCTCTGTCACTGAATCAATAATTGTTTGTTGTTTGGAACTCTTCCAATTCACTACGCCACCGTTTAAGGTAAACACATACCCCAAAACGAATTTACTATCATCTTGGTCTGTTTGAAAACTTGAGTCTGTGAAGCCCTCTAGTTTTAATTCAGACCCACTGTAGATAAGAAATACATCCTTAGTTCTTCTTAAGTACTTTAGGATATTTTTCACTGCCTTCCAGTGCTCTTCTCCTGGATTCGACTGATATCTGCTTGTTACACTAAGTGCATAAGCGACATCCGGTCTAGTACATATCATACCGTACATGATAGATCCTATTACTGAAGTATAATGAATCTTACTCATACAGACTCTCTCCTCAGGTGTCTTTGGGGCCTGTTTCTTGGAGAGATGTATTCCATGACTCATTGACATGAGACCTCTTTTGTAATCTTCCATGCTAAATCTCTTTAGCATCTAGTCAATGTACGTTCCTTGGGACAAGCCAAGCATCCTTTTAGATCTATCTCTATAAATTTTTATCCCTAAAATATAGGATGCTTCTCCCAAGTCCTTCATGGAGAAGTGTTTAGATAACCAGATTTTAATTGATTGTAGCATAGGAATATTGTAATACCTGAGAATTTCCACGTATTATTAAATGAATATATTAATGAAAATAAATATTTATTTGAACATAAATGATTTCGTGTTATAAGACGAGTTGACTCAATTATATTAAAGTGATTAATGTGGAGTTGTAACAAACTCGTTGAAATGCCTTGTGTGGCACCGTGATGAGAAATAGTAGTGACTATATTGATTAGCGAAAGAATTGTTAAGGCAAACAATTAATTGATAACTATTAAAGAATATTGATTAATTGCAAATAATTATGTGATTTAATTTCATATAAGTAATGAACACACTCTTAGATTAGCTATGTCACTCATGTGGACAGTAATACATGTCATGTAAAACAAATATGGCAATAAAAGTTGACACTGACTTGAAACTAAACCAGTCTTGGCACTGTCAGGGTATGGCACAACTGCGTCCTCCCAGCAGTACAAACTGGCGCAACTGTGATAACCCGAATTTTTAAAAATTATTAAAATAAGAATTTAATATATAACATTCTTATTATGATATGAGAGAGTAATGTATGTTACATATAAATGCAATATGTTAATATGTTACGATTGTGAGATCGTAAATAATTAAAATATTTATCAAGTAAAATAAGTATTTTAGTTGAAATATTTATGGATTAAAATAAATATTCAATAAAAATTATTATGGAATAATTTATCTAAGTATGATGATATTAAATAAATTGATGATAAATAATTTTATAATTTGTGCATAATTATTACGTTAATGTGGTGGTGATTTTCTAAGTTAATTAAGTAATTAAATTAGAGGATGAATGATTTATTAAATAAATTTATTATGTTGATAAGGAGTGATTTGATAAATTAAGTTATTAATAAACACAATGTAACTTAATATGAAATTATAAGATTGGTTTGGTTCTGTGTGACAAATGTACCATATAATAGAGGAGTATTAAAATAAATAAAAAAAAGAGATTTTGGGTTCTAGCCAAACATGGCCTAGAGACCCTTTGTATTCTATAACTATTGAGACTATTGGATTGTGTAACTGAGGGCTAAGTAAATATACGTAACTTATTTTTCTAAGGTTAAGAACACAGAAGAGAGAAATAGAGAAAGGGAGAGAATTCTCTGTAATTTGGGAAGAAAATTCTGAGAATCAAAGAAGAGGAAGAAGATTAATCAAGCTTCTCTAATCATCTAGCTAATTAAAGGTAATCAATCTAGATTAAAGTTTCGAGTTCTTAGTTTTGTTTTTTAAGTTATCTATAATTGAAGTTCTATGGTTAATTTGTAGAAATTAGTTTTATGTGTATTGGGATTACATAATCTGTTATATGTTGTCTATAGATGATTTTTGAAGTATCGAATTCATGAAAGCATGTTTGAAAGTGAAGAAATTGAGTTTTATTGATATATATACATTAGGGCTTATTTTGGAATCAAAATTTATGATGAAGTCGTGATATAATCTGAAATTGATGATATATGTTGTTAGTATGTTGAATTATGAAAACAACGTAGTTGGAATGGTGTTAAATGGCTAAGAAACAAATTCGTGGTGTTCAATTTCGCTATGAATGTCAAAAGAAGAAGAAATAATAGAAATAGTGAAATTAAAGGTTATAATCTTTGATGTTTATTTTGTTTATGTGGGTAGAAATGTGTTAGAAACATTATTTTATGTTTCTGTAAATATATTACACCTTAGGTAGGTTGGTATGGTTGTTAGAAAGGAGTTTGTAGGCCTAATTTGGCTTTCTATAGTGTTCTAGATCAAAAATCACAGAAACACAGAAGGGACCCCCACCCTGGCAGGCCCCCCTAGTACAAAAACCCCCGCCCCGATGGGGGGGGGGGAGTCTGCCTAGCCGAATTTTGGAAAAAAAAACTAACCGGACATGTTTTACTAAAATGGACATAACCTTTTCATACGAACTCCGATTTAGGTGATTCAAGATGATCCGGAACGAGGACGAGTATACCTACAACTTTTGTTCTTTAAGTTTTTCAATTTGATGCCAGGAACAGTACTCAAAATGGTCATCTTTAGGACTATTATGTTTTCGGGGGCAATCGGAGGGCGTCGGGCATGCACGTATGCATGTGTAGTGCTTCTGACGATAAAAGATGTTATTTTAAGTTATAAAAAATAAATGTTAGTAAATATAATGATACTTAATATTGATAAATAATGTATTAGATAAGTTGTATAAGCATACTAAGTATACACAAGAGAGGTAGATCGGGCGTGTGACGAATGAACGTCGAAACGCCGTAACAAATGTTAATGAACGTAAAGAGTGTTTTAAGTCAAAAGAAATGAATATTATAAGATATGAAATGAGTTTAATATAAAACCAATAATGATTCCTAACAATACTGAAACACTTGAATGAACTTTGAGTATGAAATATAGTGAGATATAAGTCAAAAGTTAACACAATCAAATTGAACATTGTGTATTGATTAATAAGAAGGTTTATGGGAGGTAGAGTAAAGTTTACATTACAATTATTATACGTTGCTATGTGACTAACAGTTGATGTGTATGATTATATAATTGTGTAGGGCACGTGAAGTGCAGATAACTGTAAGTTATTAAACTGTTATTGGTAAACAACGATCAAGGCAAGTCTTTCAGTTCCTATTTGCTATGTGAACTTGATGATTAACTGTTTTAAATATTTATTGCAAAAAGCATGATGTGTTGTATATATGTTGAAAGTATGAAACATTAAAGTCAACTTATGACTACGTTGATTGGGTAAAGTATGCTGATTGAGTAAGGAACTCAATCTTTATACTTGTTATATGAACTGTAACATGTATGTTATGTTAGTCCAATGTTTATGAGATATATGTTGAGCATGTTATTATATGCTACGTGATGCATAAAAACTGTTAAATTTTGATGGGCTGTCGAGCTCAACCTTGCAAATAACCAATTTTGCAGGTCAAGATTTCAATGTAAGGATATGTACTAAGTGAATTATAGAGATCCATATTCGCGAAGATTACTTATGTTTTATGAGAAATGCATTTAATATTTTGAGTGTAACATGTTGTTGAATTGTAAGTTAAGCTATCCGGTGTATTTGGATATCTATTTATGATGTAAGACTTTGTATAGTCATTTTGTTGTAACGATTCATGATATAAATTTGAATAGAAGAGATGTAATGTAAAGGTTGCGATTTAGGGCAATACAGAAGAAAATGTATAAAAGTTTTAAATATTCTGCAGTTTTAGTGATTATAATATCGAATAATGATGTAAAGATAGATTAAAGTTGTATTGTTAACGATCGAGAAGGAGAATATTATTGTATGAATTTTGGGGTCGTTACAGCAGCTGCGCTAGTGATCAGTTGGAGTTGGTTAATTTCTACTGTAGCACTGAATTGAGACAATAATGTTATATGTGTAACAAAAATAAAACCATATGATAGGAGTATATTGAAATGAAATGAGGTACCTAGTAGCACCATGATATCATATGAAGTTGTAATGCATAAATGATTAATTATCTGGGTATTCTAGAATCTGAGAAAGGAATTCAATGTTTTAAATAAAAATTAATATTAAATAAGGTTATGATGTGGATATGTAAGAAGTAGAAATGATTATGGAACTACTCGGACAATAATACGCGACGACGTTATTTTATTGCATGTATTTAATGCACATGGACTATATGATGTGAGTATATAAATAACCCTAGTTTCTCCTAATATAGTAACACTTGGACATTAAAACCAATTTTTGGATAACAAAGTAACTAAATGGGATTGAGCTAAGCTTGTTGCTGAGATTTTGCATTTGCCCCAAATTAAGTGTCACCTAGTACAATGAACAGTAACTTGCACTCTATTTACGTAACTTTCAAGCTGCTAATCATAGGTGATCATGGCTAGGAAGGGGCTGGTATGGAATTGTTAAGCAACTCTTTAATCACCTTTGATCCCTTCCATTACACCATATACTCCAATCTTGTGTAACACAAATGTCCAATCCAAAACTTCTCCTATAAGTAGCAGACCCAATTCTCAGTTGGCGTTGCTTGGAATTGTCTGATAAATTGCTAAGTGTGAGATTGAGAACATACAAGTGTTCTAAGAACTTGGGAGTTCATTAGGAGCAAGTTCATTTCACATTACAGAGGTATAATTCCTTTTCCTTGCTTTCCATTTCATTCTTTGCCAAAACAAAGTTCTTGAGTCTTGAATTTCAATTTCTTAATTATGTGAAGTTGGATGTTAATGAGGTTGGGTAATGGTTATATAGTTGTTATATGACCATGTAAATATGTTTAAACTGTTATATGACCGTTTAGAATCAAATTCATGAGTAATTTCTGTGGTTGGGCTGAAGTTCTGCCGAAGCAGACTGTTACTGGCTCGAGCCAGACATGGCGCAGCTATGCTGGATTAACATTGAGGCGCAGCGCAGTTGCGCCGAACTCTGAATTCAGTTTTGATTTTTGTTTTAAAGTCTGCTAAGTGTTAGTAATTTCTATGACTGAAACTAGCATGCAAGCATGTGTAAAGGGTATACACAAGTATATTAACTTAATAAGAGCATGTTTTACTAAATTAGCATGATTAACGAAAGTGTGTAGCTTAAAATGAATTAGGAACTTTAGAAACGAACTTGATGAGTATGAGTGCCATGTTTATGTACTGACTCGCAAGCATGTTGGCATAATTTAGAAATGCATGATGTATGATTCTTAGTTCCTTTGTTCATGACCGCTTTATTAGGATTTGTGTTAAAAAAGTTTTCAGAAAAAAGCTTAGCATAGTGAGCTAACATGCTTGACTACTACATGATTTATATTCTGACCTTGAGAGCATGTTAACATAACTTGACTACATATGTTTAGATGTTTGAAGTTATTTTGTATGTGTTAGATTGCATAGTTCAAGTCTAAAATGGTTTCAAAAGCAAACTTGAACATATTTTCAAATTCTAGTTGCATCACATGGATATCTATATTCTAAAGGGTTAAGATGTCATGTTATGTCTATAATATCCCTAGATATGGTTTATATGTATTGAACATGATGATTTCAAAACTAAACATGAGTTTAAAGCATGATTCGAAGTATTAAACAATGATAGTTGTGAACAAGCAATATGAATACTATAAGTATATGTATTAACAGATTTTGAAATCTCTATGTGGACATATAGCCAAGAAATGAGTTATGGTAACTGCTTGATATTGTTATGCTTTAATACCATGAAAGTTGTAAGTTCAAACTTGTACAAATGAACTCAAGAACGGTCATATGATTAGGTGATGTGAGGGCCCCAAATTCGGGTCCTAAATCACCACAGATCTGGTACAATCATTCTACAACTATTGCGAAAGATATAAGTATAAATTGTTTATACAATAAACTTTACACACTATTTCCCAAGGTCGAGTAACATTAACTTATACACAATTCATAACTTGTTTAACACATACCATTATTATCATACAATGCTATTACAAATCTAATCGCACATATTAACTTTAAGCTGGAACTGTCTTTAACCTTTCCTTGTATCCGACATATTCGTCTTAATCTGCAATGTTTATCATGATATAGCAAGGGTGAGCATAAGTTTGCCCAGCAAGTTTAAGTTCAATAATTTTACGATATATCATGATTAAAAGAATTTGAATAATAAACTGGCTAGAATTCAACAATATAGTTGTGAATTAGCACGAACAAATTTTATGACTGAACAAGTATTTAACATGAACAAATATATCTGAACCGAATGGTAATGAAGGTGATCAGCCTTTCATACCTAATGAATACATGTCATACGCACAGGGTACAATTTAATAATTATTAGACATGACAATCAGAAATGATTAACCATAAGTATAATTGAATAAGACGACTCGAGGTCGAGTTAAAGAAAGACTTGCCTGAACAGTTGATTACTGCTATGCAATTTAATAAGCTTTGACTGAAGACCTAATAGTAATAATACCAATCTACACATTAGAATAATATCATCACAGTATTTTAAAATAACCTAAACACATTATCACATAATCCTATCCGTCTATAACACACATACGACCTATCCTCAAGTCAAACTTTTACAATTTGGGTGGAGTTCGGCAAAATTCTAACATCCCGACGATCTAGTCAGACAAAATTTTCGAGTTTAAGTTCAATTTAACTCTGTCTAATCACTTAACAATTACCTTAGATAATTATATTATTAGTCAAAATATTTTTCATAAGCTCGTAATAATTTTCAGATAATTATTATCATTTATCATGAATTTTAAATCATTAAACTCGTATTTAAATGAATTAAATACCACAATATTCTATTATCATTAATATTTACTTATTATCAAATATTAATGGAATTCATGTCATAATATTATAATATATTTATAATATAACAAAGTATTTTTAATACCTTAAAATTATATTTATATGATTTTTAAACCGTTAAATCCATTATCCGATAATTGCTTTTAATATTAAAATATTAATATTTTCATGACAAATTATCAAAAGTTATATATTATAACTTAAAATATTTTTATAACACTTAAATCATTTTTATATGATTTTTAAATCATTAATCCTATTTTTTCATAATTTATTTAATATATTTATTAAATAAATTAATTATCATTAATATTAATTAATTAATGAAATTTCTCACAAAATAGTAAAAGTCATTAATAACTTAAAATATTTTCTTATACCATAATATAATTTTTAATGATTTTTTATATAGTAAATTATTTTTAAATAATTTATTTAATATTATAATTAAATAAATTAATTATCATTTATATTCTAAAAATATTAAATATTTATGAAATATACTCAAAATAATTAAAAACTATTTTTCGGACTTTAAAATAATTTTTAAGAATTTATTTTGTATTTTTAATAATTAAAAATATTTTTCTAATTAAACTGTCGCTAAAGGGTGCCTATAGCGACAGGAGTGTCGCTATATGCGTTCTTCGTGTTCTTGAGTGAAACCCAAAAATTCAAAGGCAGTCACAAGGTTACTACTTTGACCATCATTTTCTCTAAGTCCCTAACGTTTTCTGGTCTATCTCAAGCATTGATCTTGTAGTCAGTTTATAGGACTACAGTTATCAATCCTTATCTTGGTCAAACAACATCACAACAATATGATCTGGGCTCTCAAAATCCTTGTCAGGCAGCTCCTGGGTTTTCTGGGTAACCTAGAAACCCAGGCAGTGACATGGTGCCACTTTCAAGCTCCCATAATCAGGTGTTCTGGTTATTAGTTAAGGGTTCTTATGGTACAAATGTGTAGTTATTATGTCATAGAACATTTATATAACAACAGATCAACCCAAATACAATAACAGAACCAGAATCAATCCGGTCAAACATGGTTAGAAACTATGTTCATGCACTTTCTGGAAATTCCAGAAAATCGAAAATGTGACCGAATGGTCTACTTTGACCATTAATTACATCCGATCTGTTTATGGTCTAAGGGATCTTAAGGCATCGACCTATAGACCAGACAACACACTACAATCCGATTAAAACAACATCAACAAAAAGGCTTAACATCTGTCAGATCAAAGCCTTTAGAAATCATGTCAGACATTGATTTACACTTTCTGGGTTACCCAGAAAGTTATGGTCATGCCCGGTCAATGGGTTTTGACCGATCAAAACATACAATCTAGACATCAAATGACTGTTATATCAGTTGCAGATCAAAGACAACATGGCAAGCTACATATAACAACTTTAAAACAACAAAAATCATAAACGAGCAATGATCTGTGGTCACTGACATTCGACTGTCAGACCACATTTCAAGCTCAAGAACAGTTTTTTAAAAACTTGATTTTTGAGCACTTTAATGTTATGGATCTATGTTCTAGCAACCCATATCACTAAAAAACATCTTATAACACATATCTAACCAACAAACAACAACTATAACATCAGTCTTAAAGATCTAGCAAAAATTAGGGTTCATACCTCCTTTTAGAGCTTGATCTTGATTCTGACCATGTGATCTGATATTGTTAAGCTAGGAAGTGATATAGGCTTTGTATCTTACTCTCTCTCACTCCCCATTTTCGAATTTTTAGAGAGAGAGGGCTTGGTAAAAATGACAAGTCAAGTGAGCCTTTTCTTTTTCTTTAATCTGTATAAGATTTGATTCAATGTATTTTGGCTGATATGTTGGATGATAATGTAGATATAGAGCACATGCTAGATATAGGGTGGTTCACCAACTTATTTAGGGCTAGATCTACAAGCAACATAATAAATAATGCACAACGGGTACTTTAGTCATTTAATTTCTCATTTTAATGGCATAATGGACATTTGCTACAACCCTTAGGGTTTAGATTTTAACCCTTAGGATTTAGGTTTTAACCCTTAGGATTTAGGGTTTAACCCTTTAGTTTTTTTTAAAAATAAATTCTAGAATTTTTAATTTAGGTTTTCAAAAATAAAAATTAATATTTCTAAATTATAATTAGGATTCTATAATTATATTAAAATTTTCTAATCATAATCCAAGCTTGCTAATTAGGATTATTATTCCTAATTAAAATTGCTAATTAAGCAATTAGGGTCAAAATTGTACATTAGGGTTTATAACCCAAGAATTAGGGTTTTAAATAGAAAAATAATCTTTCTAATTTAGAAATTTGGTTTCCTAATTAGATTACGGTTTTCTAATTACTTATTACTTGAAAATTAAGATTAATGTTTCCTAATAACATTAAAATTATTAAATTAACAATTAGGTTTTTCCCTAATTATAAATTAGGGTTTTTAATCTAAAAAAATTAGGGTTTTCTAAATCAATTAGTGATATCCCTAATTAACTTATTATTAATAACATTTAAACCTTATAGTAGCATTTGCATTTCCAAATTAGGATTTTCAACTTCCGAATTAGGGTTTCAAATTCCCAAAACCGAAATTAGGGTTTCAAAACGGGCTTTTAGGGTTTCTTATCCATTGTTAGGGTTTTCTAATCGAACGTTGACGTTCTTAATATATACCTAGGGTTTGACACTGATAAAATTTATCTGGTCAAACCTTGACTCTTAACCACATTTTGAACACATAAATGACCATATACACATAACATATTCACGTATACACTTAATCTTGAATAATTCACCAAAATTCTTCATAGGATTTTGAAATACTCAAAATTCCTTCCCAAAAATATCAAACACATACACTTATTTTTTCTGTCTAGGTTCTAATATTGAACCTTAAATCAATCAATTATGATTTTAAAAGTTTTCTAAATTCTCGGGTTGCCACATTCACCCCTTCTTCTAAGAATTTTGTCCTCGAAATTCACCCTACACCCTACACCATACAGCTTACACGATTTATACACATCATCACATGCTACCCAATAAACCACTCACAAGAGTAAAAATTTTTAAATTGTGCTGAGGAGTCATATAGAATATTATCTGTCATTTTCGTAAAGGTTTTATGGAAATTCATCCGCAAACCTTCATAACATACGGACATAGTGGGTGATTAGCTCGTTATGCCCTGTACTGATCAAGTACTGCTGGTCGGAACCGTTTTCTTGTTCCTCTAATCTGCCTTGGGCGCGTAAAATTTTCTTACCTCAGTCTTATTAGATTCGGCACCAAAACAATTTGGTTCGGGAAATTTTTTTCAATGAACACTTAGAGTTTTCATAAACATTAGTCTAGCTAAATCGAATAGCATAGACTCATATCAATAATTCAATTCAATCGAATTATTTAAGTATAGCCAAACCCCGTTGGCAAATTAAAATTTTTGAAAATATTTTTGAGAATGACGTCATGATTCCGTACTGTTTTAACAGTCCATTTGAGGATAACGTCATTGTATGACTTTGTCATAACACATCATACAATAGTGGAACAATGATTTTTGGATCGAATTCGCACTAAGTTTTCCTGCGTTTATAACTCTATCAACTTTTTATCATCTCTGCACCAGGTTACATGGTACATAAGTGATAAATAAAAATATATTTTGATATTTCAAATCATTTACGTCTAGCCAAAATAAGTAGCATAGACTATACTTTAAACCGTTTTAAAAATTATTACGAGTCTATATATTTTTTTTTAAAAAAGCACATAGTGCGTTTTTAGCTTGATGTCAAAATTTCGAAGTCTATTCATAGCTAGGAGTTTTGGAAAACTTATGTCTTCACTAATGATTAGTTGCTTAGTAATCTATCTATTCCTATTATCCTTAATACTTCATTCATACATGACTATTCCCAGTTCATCAAACCACACTTATGAGTTCAAGAACTTTCCACAATAATATGAGTTTAAGAACTTATCCTAGTCAGACCTTTGGCATCCATTCGCTGAGGGGTTCATAAATATTTCATATAACCATGAGTCACGAACGTACCATAAGTATGAGTTTTAAGAACTCGTACTTAACTTGATATTCTCTACCTATAACCTATCTATCTGATATACACCTGAGAAATGAATCACCCTCTTAACATGCATATAGCAAATAGCGCGACACAGACATTCCAATGATTATCAGTACCATAAACTAAGTGGTTGTTACACCAAGTACAATTCAGCTCCCATACAAAGAATCATACAACTTGGCTGCTGACATGAGTCCTCAATTGAAATTCCCACTTAATTCTAACTCCCTTCTCAATACGAATTTCATTTAATCCATATCCGTAATCCTTTCTTAAATATGTACCAATTCATAGTACAACTGACACTCAGCAATCTTGCTGTAAACTTTTCAATCATTCTCTTTATCCTTCTCCATACAATTACCTTATCCGATCACGTGGTGATATCATCGTATATATTACGATTCATTTCTATGTCTTGATCGTTTTATTTTACAATCTTCTATCCTTGCACCTTTAGTCTTTTAGACTCTATCTATTCACCACTACTGTTCAACTTTATTATCAAAGTTAGGGAACTTTGTATCTTATGACTCGCCGAGATTCGTCTTTGAATCTTACCGACACACTAACTCTATTTGAGTTAGTACTTATCCTAATCACTACGGTTATTAGTCTCAGGTATTCCTACCTAAGGTTCATAACCAACAACTTTGATACCAACTGTGAGGGCCCCAAATCCGAGTCCTAAATCACCACGGATCTAGTACAATCATTCTACAAGTATTGCGAAAGATATAAACATAAATTATTTATACAATAAACTTTACACAATATTCCCCAAGGTCTAGTAACCTTAACTCATACACAATTCATAACTTGTCTAACACATAACATTATTATCATACAATACTATTACAAATCTAATCGCACACATTAACTTTAAGCTGGAACTGTCTTTAACCTTTCCTTGTATCCGACGCATTCGTCTTAATCTTCAATGTTTATCATGATATAGCAAGGGTGAGCATAAGTTTGCCAAGCAAGTTTAAGTTCAATAATTTAACGATATATTATGATTGAAAGAATTTGAATAATAAGTTGGCTATAATTCATCAATATAGTTATGAATTAGCACGAACAAATTTTATAACTAAACAAGCATTTAACATGAACAAATATATCTGAACCGAATGGTAATAAAGGTGATTAGCCTTTCATACCTAATGAATACACGTCATACGCGCAGGGTGCAATTTAATAATTCTTAGACATGGCAATCAGAAATGATTAACCATAAGTATAATTAAATAATACGACTCGAGGTCGAGTTAAAGAAAAACTTGCCTGAACCGTTGATTACCGCTATGTAATTTAATAAGCTTTGACTGAAGACCTAATAGTAATAATACAAATCTACACATTAGAATAATATCATCATGGTATTTTAAAATAACTTAAACACATTATCACATAATCCTATCCGTTTATAACACACATACGACCTATCCTCAAGTCAAACTTTTATAGTCTGAGTCGAGTTCGGCAAAATTCTAACATCCTGACGATCTAGTCGGATAAAATTTTTGAGTTTAAATTCAATTAAACTCTGTCTAATCACTTAACAATTACCTTAGATAATTATATTATCAGTCAAAATATTTTTCATAAGCTCGTAATAATTTTCAGATAATTATTATCATTTATCATGAATTTTAAATCATTAAACTCGTATTTAAATGAATTAAATACCACAGTATTCTATTATCATTAATATTTATTTATTATCAAATATTAATGAAATTCATGTCATAATATTATAATATATTTATAATATATCAAAGTATTTTTAATATCTTAAAATCATATTTATATGATTTTTAAACCGTTAAATCCATTCTCCGATAATTGCTTTTAATATTAAAATATTAATATTTTCATGACAAAATATCAAAAGTTATATATTATAACTTAAAATATTTTTATAACACTTAAATCATTTTTATATAATTTTTAAATCATTAATCCTATTTTTCATAATTTATTTAATATATTTATTAAATAAATTAATTATCATTAATATTAATTAATTAATGACATTTCTCACAAAATATTAAAAGTCATTAATAACTTAAAATATTTTCTTATACCATAATATAATTTTTTTATGATTTTTCATGTATTAAAATCATTTTAAAATAATTTATTTAATATTATAATTAAATAAATTAATTATCATTTATATTCCAAAAATATTAAATATTTATGAAATATACTCAAAATAATTAAAAACTATTTTTCGAACTTTAAAATAATTTTTAGGAATTTATTTTGTATTTTTAATAATTAAAAATCATTTTTATCTATTTATTAATTAAAATAATTATTTTTCTAATTAAACTGTCGCTAAAGGGTGCCTATAGCGACATGAGTGTCGCTATAAGTATTCTTCGTGTTCTTGAGTGAAACCCAGAAACTCAAAGGCAGTCACAAGGTAGTAACTTTGACCATGATTTTCTCTAAGTCCCTAACGTTTTCTAGCCTATCTAAAGCATTGATCTTGTAGTCAGTTTATAGGACTACAGTTATCAATCCTTATCTTGGTCAAACAACATCACAACAATACGATCTGGGCTCTCAAAATCCTTGTCAGGCAGTTCCTGGGTTTTCTGGGTAACCCAGAAACCCAGGCAGTGACATGGTGCCACTTTCAAGCTCCCATAATCAGGTGTTCTGGTTATTAGTTAAGGGTTCTTATGGTACAAACGTGTAGTGTAATAACCCGATATTTTTTTATATAAATAGATAAGAAATTTTGCATATAAATTTTTTTTACAATGAGAATAACTTTCAAGTATTGTGATGTTAAATGCGAATATATTTATTACTTGAAAAATTAGAAATAATTTTAGAATTATTAATTACTACAAATTTTATTCTTATGGTAATTAATTTCTGTAAGCAGAAATGTTTTTATTATTTATTTTCCCTGAAAATATAATTTATATATTATTTAAATAATATATTAAGTGACAATTAGAATTATAATAATAAATATGTTATTATATGAATTTGTTCAGAATATTTAAGTTAATTATTTTAACTTGATTATTGATGTTGTATACGAAGGATAAGTCAGATATGGAATCTAAACCCTAAACTTGGATTTTTATCCAGGAATCAGAATAATAATGTAATATTAATTATATTTTAATTTTCAGTGCTTAAATATATATCGTATATCTGTAGACTGTTAATGTTGGTCAATTGTGGTAAATTGGGTCATAACCTAATATTGTGTTGTGAAACCCTAATTGTTAAACTCAATTATGAGTTAGGACTGAGTAGTAATTGTGTTATATGAATTCTTTTGCGTATTAGAATTTCTGTAATTAGAAGAAATCCTAATTATTGTTTTATGCTGATAATTAGGAAAAACCCTAATTATTTATTTTAAAACCCTAATTGCAAATTTTAGAAACCCTAATTATTATTTTGTGAACTATAAAGATACTTAGGAAACCCTAATTAATTTGGGAACCCTAATAATATTTAGGAACCCTAATTTAAAAACCCTAATTTCTATTAAAAATCCTAATTTAATTAGTATGTTTTAAATTAAAATTGTATTACACTTTAAATTTTAAATTGTCTAAACCCTATAAATTATTTGGGAAATTGTAAGATTTTCAATCTAGTGGATAAACCCTAGATTTAATCACCTTGTACAAGAATGCCCTTGAGATTTTAAGTGAAATTATCAAAATGCCCTTTTTGTCTCTTTAGTGTATTATTAGTGAATTATTGTGCATTATTGCTATCAAAGCATGACAAATATCCTACCCTACCAATTTAGTATCCAAGACTCAATTATATTCAGATTCAATCAACCATTTTGAGCATTCAATGCATTTAATTTGGTTTATATATAGATTGGAGAGAGAATTAAGACATTTTGTACACTAAAAATTGTCCAACTCTCATCCTTGAGCTTCTCTCTAAAACCTACGAATTATTGAAGTATTTCAGTCCCAAAACAAAGCCCTACTACCAATCATAACAATTCATAAGCCAAAAATCAAGAATCAAAGCTTAGAAAAGGTATAAACTCTAGCTTGATTTTTTTTTAATTTTTGGTGTTAGATGTTATGTTTAAATGTTAGAACATGTTTATTATAGTGTCTAAGGATGATCTGGGTTGCTGGATGTTGGATCCATAACATTTAGAAGGTCGGATTTGAAGATTTCCAAAATCTAGAAATTTCATTTTCTGTGTTTTTTTGGCAAATGTCAAGCCTTATATCTCTGTGATCTTTAATGTGTTTTGTGTTCTAAAAGTTGATATGTGTAGCTTGTTATGTGGTATTTAATATGCAAAACGAATCAGGTCCATATCTATTGTGGATCAAAAGTTATTTAAGGTCAAAATGGGTTGATCGACATTGACCGACTGTTCTTCAAACCCAGAAAATATTCTGAGTGTCCAGAAAATATTATTTGGCAAATGTCAGAGCTTATAAATCTTTTCTCGATCATGATTTTTGTTGTTTAAAAGTTGTTATATGTAGTCGAATATGTGGACGTCGTAAATATTCAAAAAGAATAAAGTTCATATCTGTTGTAGATCGGGAGTTATTCATGGTCAAAACCCGTTGACCGAAAACGCTGAAGAACACAAACCCAGAATTTTTTTGAGCAGATTCCATGTTGAAGTTTGACCAACTAGATCTTGCTCATGTTATGATGCTTTGTAGTTGTAGTCCTACATATTTTCTACACACTCCAATTGATAGATCACACAAACAATACACAGATTGGAAGTTATAAGGATCCAAAGTAGGCACCTCGACTGTTCTTCAGTCGAAGAACAGCCTTGTCAGACTTTTTGATGGCTAATAACTCTTAGATCTGATGGTTTTTAGTCATGATGTTTGTTGGTAATTGTAGTATTACATGAGCACTACAAAATTCAAGTGTTAGATTTCCTAGAAACGTAATGGATTGAGAATTATAATCGGTCAAACTAGGCACCTTGATAACTGCCTTGTCAGTGTTCTTGAGGCTCAAGAACACCTAAGGCAACAGATAAGCGTCGCTAAAGCCTTTAGAGACGGTTTTGATTTATTTTAAAATTTTCAATTTTTGAAAATTCTGAAAATGATTTAAATATTAGAAAAATTAGATTTTAATTATTAAAAATACTTAATAAATTCTGAAAAATTATTTTAAAGTCTGAAAAATAGTTTTTAACTATTTTGAGTATATTTCAAAAATATTTAGTATTTTTGGAATATAAAAAGGTATTTATTTATTTAATTATAATATTAAATAAATTATTTTAATTCATGAAAAATCATGAAAAATTATATTATTGTGTTATAAAATATTTTAAGTCATTTTTGATGAATTTTAATATTTTGTGATGAAATTTCATTAATTAATTAATATTAATGATGTTTAAGTTATTTAATAAATGTATGAAATAATTATGGAAAATAGAATTAATGATTTTAAAAATCATTTATAGTATCATAAAAATATTTTGAGTTATAAAATATGACTTTAGATATTTTGTCATGAAAAATATTATTAATTTAATATTAATGATATTAATCTAATATTGATGATATTTAGTTTATTTAATAATTATATTAAATAAATAGTTTAAAAATAGTTTTATTTATTTAAAAATCATTTAAAAAGGATATAAATGAATTAAAAATATTTTAAGTTATAATAAATGACTTTTAATATTTGGATAAATAGTGCATTAATATTTTAATATTAATGGTAATTATTTAAAAATAATTTTAAATGTTTTAAAAATCATTTAAGAGTAATATAAATGTTTTAAAAGCATTTTGAGTTATTATACATAACTTTAATATTTTGGCAACAGTTTCATTAATAATTTAATATTGATTAAATGTTAATGATAATAGAATTATTTGATGTTTAAATCATTTAAATATGATTCCGATGTTTGAAAATTCATGATAAATTATAATAAATATTTTAAAATTATATTAAGTCATTTAAAAATAATATGACTGATACTTACGGATATTGAAATACAGTATAGAGTCTTAGCCTCTATAATTATCTAATAAAGCTGTCGGTACACCGACATGTTTCAGAAATTCATCTAGACTTAGATATTTTGACTGTATTAATGATTATTTATGATTCAATGACTGTTGAATATGTGTGATAATGTGATTAGGTTATGTGCTGACTGCGAAATGCAGTACTATGTGTTATAGTATATTATTCTAATCGAACGAATGATCTTATTACTGATAGGTCGCTGTATAAAAGATTAATCTAAGTTGCGTTATTGTAAGCAGCAGCTCAGGCAAGTATCCTACCTTTGCATTTCCTTTATGCAATGGACATGAGTAAGAAGTTTCAGAATTAAATTATTATTATGCTATATTATCAACTTTACTGCGACATATTCTATATCCGCTCATTGTTTATAAACATGTTAGTATATGGTAATTCAGATATATATTATGTTCGTCAATTTCTATAAAATGGTTATATAAGTGTCCCCACTTGGATAATCATTGTATTTAATCACATGTTGATATACCTTTGTCAATTACCCTTATATATATAGGTTGAAATATAGATTATTGTTGAACAAGATAAAACCTTTGCTTTAGAACCCAGACAAGTATGAACATCCCTTACATAGGGAAAACTTTTATGCGCCCAAGGCGGAGAGAGTTCTTGAAATGTAGTATTGATCAATACAGGGCACAACGGACTGATCACCCCCGTGTCCGTAAGTTATGACGGTTTGCAGATGAATTTCTGTTTAACCTTTTCGAAAAAGAAAATAATGTTCATGATATGTCACTTAACCCTACTTATAGTCAATACGTAGTTTCAAAAATATGAAAGAGAGTTGTTATGTTATTATTATTCTTGGTACAACTTACTTCAGAACTGTTGATTCGTTGTAGAAGTGTCTTTCAAAGAAAACATTTAATTCTTTCAGCTAATATATATTATTATTATTACTTGTTGGGCACTCAAATGCTCATTCTTGCTTAATTTAAATGTTTTCAGTTAAGTTTGAAGAACCAGAAAGCTCGTGCATAAACAAAGGAAAAGGAAAGCTAACTGAATAAGATTTGTGGTAGTTGTTGTAATAGTTTATATTATTAAGACAATGATATATATATAAATAATATCATGTATTGTATGGAATGTACTTTAAGGTCTCGTACCTGGGGAGATAAACTCTGATAATTATGTAAATTAAGTTGTTATTCATATTATTGTTATTATTATTCGTAGAATTCCACTCATAGAAATGGTATTGTGAAGCACCGAGTTCGGGTTTCAAGTACCCGAATTTGGGGGCGTCACATGTAGTTATTATGTCATAGAACATTTATATAACAACAGATCAGCCCAAATACAATAACAGAACCAGAATCAATCCGGTCAAACATGGTCAGAAACTATGTTCATGCACTTTCTGGAAATTCCAGAAAATCGAAAATGTGACTGGATGGTGTACTTTGACCATCAATTACATCCGATCTGTTTGTGATCTAAGGGATCTGAAGGCATCGACCTATAGACCAGACAACACACTACAATCTGGTTAAAACAACATCAACAAAAAGGCTTAACATCTGTCATATCAAAGCCTTTAGAAATCATTTCAGACACTGATTTACACTTTCTGGGTTACCTAGAAAGTTATGGTCATGCCCGGTCAACGGGTTTTGACCTATCATAACTTACAATCTAGACATCAAATGACTGTTATATTAGTTAGAGATCAAAGACAACATGACAAGCTACATATAACAACTTTAAAACAACAAAAATCATAAACGAGCAATGATCTGTGGTCACTGACATTTGATTGTCAGACCACATTTCAAGCTCAAGAATAATTTTTTAAAAACTTGATTTTCGAGCACTTTAATGTTATGCATCTATGTTCTAGCAACCCAGATGACTAAAAGACATCTTATAACACATATCTAACCAACAAACAACAACTATAACATCAGTCTTAAAGATCTAGCAAAAATTAGGGTTTCATACCTCCTTTTAGAGCTTGATCTTGATTATGACCATGTGATCTGATATTGTTAAGCTTGGAAGTGATATAGGCTTTGTTTCTTACTCTCTCTCACTCCCCATTTTCGGATTTTTAGAGAGAGAGGGATTGGAAAAAATGACAAGTCAAGTGAGCCTTTTCTCTTTCTTTAATCTATATAAGATTTGATTCAATGTATTTTGGTTGATATGTTGGATGATAATGTAGATATAGAGCACATGCTAGATATAGGGTGGTTCACCAACTTATTTAGGGCTAGATCTACAAGCAACATAATAAATAACGCACAAAGGGTACTTTAGTCATTTAATTTCTCATTTTAATGGCATAATGGACATTTTCTACAACCCTTAGGATTTAGGTTTTAACCCTTAGGGTTTAACCCTTTAGGTTTTAAAAAAAATAAATTCAAGAATTTTTAATTTAGGTTTTCAAAAATAAAAACTAATATTTTTAAATTATAATTAGGATTCTATAATTATATTAAATTTCCTAATCATAATCCAAGCTTGCTAACTAGGATTATTATTCCTAATTAAAATTGCTAATTAAGCAATTAGGGTCAAAATTATACATTAGGGTTTATAACCCAAGAATTAGGGTTTTAAATAGAAAAATAATCTTTCTAATTTAGAAATTAGGTTTCCTAATTAGATTAGAGTTTTCTAATTACTTATTACTTGAAAATTAGGATAAATGTTTCCTAATTAATATTAAAATTATTAAATTAACAATTAGGTTTTTTCCTAATTATAATTAGGGTTTCTAATCCAAAAAAAATTAGGGTTTTCTAAATTAACTAGGGTTATCCCTAATTAGGTTATTATTAATAATGATTAAACCTTATATTAGCATTTGCATTCCCAAATTAGGGTTTTCAACTTCTGAATTAGGGTTTTAAATTCTCAGAACCGAAATTAAGGTTTCAGAACTAGCTTCTAGGGTTTCTTATCCATTGCTTGGATTTTCTAACTGAACGTTGACGTTCTTAATATATACCTAGGGTTTGACACTGATAAAATTTATCTGGTAAAACCTTGACTCTTAACCACATTCTGAACACATAAATGACCATATACACAGAACATATTCACGTATACATTTAATCTTGAATAATTCACCAAAATCCTTCGCAGAATTTTAAAATTCTTAAAATTCTTTTCAAAAATATCAAACGCATACACTTATTTTCTGTCTAGGTTCTAATATTGAACCTTAAATCAATCAATTATGATTTTAAAAGTTTTCTAAATTCTCGGGTTGTCATGGGTGAGCACCTCTAACATGTAGATATTGTAAGAACCTAAATTTTTAGAAAATATTAAAATAAGAATTTAGTGAATAAAATTCTTAAAGCATGAGATGAGTTCGAATGAGTATATATATTGTGTTGCGAGGTATGTGGTATTATGTTACATAGGGTAATATGAACTATGTAATAAGTGATGTTGTATTTGATAAATATATATCATTATTATATATTTGTTATAAATTGTAGAGATGAATTACTAAGAAGATGGATAGGAATTTATCTATTGATGTTAAATAATTTATGTGAAATTATTTTATCTAGTAGTTGGTGACATTAAATATCTTTGAGAATCACCAATTTCTTGAGTATTTATACGAGTATGTATCAAGTCTAAGGTAGTGCAACCGCACTCTTTAATGGTGAATGTATAGGAGCTGGGCTAAACAATTCCTTTAGAGAGCGGAGGTATATACGAATTAGCAACCGATCTAGCTCACGGTGAAAACAGCGTAGACGAGACGGAAACTAATTTGTTGGTTGTTTGTGGGAAACCACTCAGTGTACTATATTGAATACTATTAAAGGCTCGATGTGTGCTAGGTTTGGACTTGTATATATGTACGTTGTTGACGAGAGAAGGAAGTCGATATATCTTTAGATAAATATTGGTTAGAGATTTATTGACTAGTATTGGGATATGGTTAAATGTATAGATTTAAGAAAGAAGAGTTGAACTTGAAGTTTAATCTCTAAGTTATTGAAGAATGTAGTCATTGGAGATTCATTTTGGTTAGTATAATGAGGTAGCATGTATGGAGCATGTTAAAGGATTTGTGAGTTAAGTTCCGTTTCTGTTGAAACATAACTTGTCTGCGTCCTAACTTGAGGTGGCGCGGCCGCGCCACTCACAAGCCTAAGACTAGCGCGACCGCGCCGGTCTGCAGATGGTTCAGGATGAGTTTGTGTAATCTGAACTTTAAGAGTTGTATATTAGTGGCTAATATGTTATATAAAGGATCATAAGTGATGTTCCTACGATCCATGAATGGATTTAGATAGCAAAGCATGAATTGAATGTGGGTTAGTTATGGAAAATGGGTGATGAATAATAGAAGAAAACCAATATATATATATATATATATATATATATATGAATAATTATTTGTTAGAGATGGAAGAAGTTGTCTTAGGACAATCAGATAATTATACTTATAATTGTATAATTTAAATAATGGAGTAAAGGTTAATTACTCCAAGGGTAGTAATTATTTTCGTATTATAAGTATAAGTTCATAAGTGTATAATTATTCAAGATAAGTTATATAATTTAATATTAAGTTAAAGTGTGACACCTAAACTTTACATTAAATGAACAAGTAATGAGAATGAGAATATGTGACAACCCGAGAATTTAGATAATTATTAAAATCCTAAAATGATGGATTAAAGGTTATAAGATGAACCTAGACAGAAAATAAGTGTATGAATTTGACGTTTCTATGAAGGAATTTTAAGGATTTCGAAATTTTTAAGAAGAACCTATATGGTTTCTTAATTGAATGAGAATAAAGAAATATGGTTTACAAAATTTCAAAACCCTAGAAATGAATTGATATGTATTTGAATGAATATCAATAATAAGGTATTATGATACCTGTAAAATTTGATGTGAATTGAATAGTGTAAGAAATATTATGCTAATACAGGTGGAATTTTATTAACGAAATAAGATTTCACATGAAGAAAAGCTATGAGGTTAAACGAAGATGAGTATATGTATAGAAATATATATACTTAGTAAGGTGCTATATATATTTTATCAAGAGGAATGATGAATTAAGTTATTGATATAAGGATCAAGATAAAACTATGTTAGCAATTAACATAGCTTGAACGTTGGCCTTGACTGGCAAATAAGAATTTGAATAAGTAGAAAGTCGTTAGTTATTACGATTAGCAATAAGAAGGGAGTAATTTAAAACTCAAAATTTGAGTTAGAGATAGAATTTTGAAGCACGGAATGCTCGGTTGCGTCCGGAACGTCAAGTTTAGTTAAAATGGACAGAAAACAAAAAATGTGTAAAGGTTGACTTTTGGTCAAAGTCAACAGTTTACTTTTTATGGAGAAAAATGTCAAAATTAGAGCTAGAAGTGAAATATGTTATGATATTATGTTATATGATTAATGGTATAATATTTAATATTATACCAAATGATGTAAAGTAAAAATATGAGAGGAGATCCAATATGCAAATATGTATATTGGTATCAAAGCAGTCAGTAAATTAAATTCATATTTGAATAAATGATTGAATATATTAAATTATATATTTAATATATAAATAAATTGTTTGAAAACAATTTATGGAAATGAGGAGGAAATTAAATTTAATTATACAATATAAATTGTATAACTTAAATAAGTTATTTAAATTAAGTATGATAATTAAATAACCTAAATGGTTATTGTTATTTAGTGGTACTAGTATTTAAATATATACTAGTGACCTAATCTAAGAGAATTGTGGAGCATGTCACAATTTATTTAATGATTATGTGAGTAAGTGAATACGAATATTATGTGATGGCAAATAAAAGAAACTAGTATGATCCTAATTATATATTAGGAATGAAGAATTAAATAACTTAAGGGTTATAGAATGAGAAAATTATGGTATATAAAATATATACTAATTTTAAGAGATTTATTTTATACATCTCAGTTAATTAATTTTATAACCTAATTATAGCAAGTCTAATTGGGTTAAGAAATTAAGGGCATGTAAGTAAGGAATTAAGTTATAATTGAGGAAATGAAAACCCTAATTAAATAATTAGGGAATGAGAATATTAAAAGTATTGGACCTAATTTATTTTTATGGCCCAAGAAATTAATTTAGAAGCCCAAAAGAATTAAAAGTATAGGAGCCCAAACTTGGAGCCCAATTGAAGAAAGGACACTTTGGACTTTATGTATACTAGATATTACATGAAAAAGAAGAAGTAAAACTTGGACAAGATTAAGACCACTTGGCCAGATGGTGAGTGGAGGAGAAAAGGAGAGGAAACGGTGAAAACACATCATCAATTTTAAACACCACATGTGGCAAAAGATAATTACAAACTTAGCTAGGTGTCATTTATTCTAAGGTGCCACATTACTTACTAATTATCCATTTATCAATATAATGATTAGAAAGAGAGAAAGCAAAAGAGGAATGTTGGGAGAATAAGAGGCCACTTGGCCAAAATGAGAGGAAGAAGAAGTAGCCACATGGTTGGTAAACAAAGAAGAGAAAAAGGAGTGAACAATAATTGGCCACAAGGAAATGTTAGTGGAGGAACATGTGGGACAACTAATAAAATATTAACAAAGGAACTAAACCAAATGTGGTGGAGGAATTAAGGGCCACATGGCCGGATGAGACATGAGGAGGAAAAAGGAGAATGAATATAGATAATTGATATATATCTAATCTAATAACAAGTTATCTTGTTTTCTTTCTCTTTCATCCCTTCCATTTAGCTAACATAAGAACCAACTAGAGAGAGAGGGAGAAGAGGTTCGGCAGCCCCTAGAGGGAAAAGTGAGAGTTTTTGATAACTCATCAAAGCTCCATAATCAAACAATGAAGAAGAAGAAGGAGAGCATGGTAATCAAAGGTATAAATACCTTTTGTTATGTAATTTTTGATTATTGTAAATCAAATCTTGAATCAAGTTTTCTAAACTCAAAAACCATGTATATACTTGTTATTGAGTGTTTAATGTTTAGATCTACCGATATTGGGTGTTGATTTAGTTGGAAATCGAAAATAAAGAAAAGTAATTTTTCTAGTTTTATAAGCTCTAAAAATTTCTATGTACTTTGGATTTCCACCGTTTTTGATCTAAACCTTCTTTTTATGATCCGTCAAAGGGATGTGCTAGATATGTAAGTTAACTACTAAACCCAAGTGTAGAACTCAAAAATGTTGAGTACACAGTCCATAGTGACTGATTTAACAAAAATAGTTTTGTGTTTTTATGGAAAACTGAACTGTTTTGGACAGTCAAAGAGTAGGGGTAGTTTAGTCATTTTTTGGGCATTTAAAAATTCTGGAAAAATTTGGGAGGATACTGTGATAAGTTATCTAACATCTCCAAGTGGAATCACTGAAAAAGGAGTTGTAGATTTCCGTATGAAAAATGTTTAATAAAGCACGAAAAATTACAAAACTCCAAATTGCTTCTTCCGAAATTTTTAAAATGGCAGTTTCGGCTACTTAATTTGTGAGAAAAATTCTGGCCTTTTGGGAAATGAAAATATATGGTATTAAGTACCTCCTGTCCAAAAATGAACTAATTCCGACTTAAAATGACCAAGTTATGACCATTTCAATTTCTGTGATTTTCTGACGAAAATGGTTATAACCGGAGTTATATAACTCTGATGGCCACGAAATTTAAACTGGAGTGTCACGTTAACATGTATAAGATTGTGTCAAGAGATGAAAATTTCTGGAGTTAAGCACGAGGTAGCTAATTTCTTAAGGAATTAACTAAAAGTGATTTTTAAAAAATACCAAAGGAAGTTGGAAAATTTTGGAAAAGTACTTTTTGTGTATGAAATATGTGTATACATGTTTGGACAAAGGATAGAAAAATAATAAGTTGATTTTGTATTTTCGTGAAAAAGATATGGAATCCAGCTTGCTGGATTAGAAAATCTGATGAATCCAGCTTGCTGGATTGAAAAGAAGTTTACTGAATTAAAAATTTGTTGGATCCAGCTTGCTGGATTGCAATCTAGTTGCTGGATATAGAATTCAGTTTACTAGATTGAGGTTGGGTTTGTGAATTGACCATCTAGGTTACTGGATTTGGAATCCAGCTTGTTGGATTTGAAATCCAGGTTGCTAGTTTGGTATTTGACTTATTAAGGTGTTAAATCATAATGGATATGATATAGTGATTAAAGAATTTTCCAAGAATGATAATAATACCGATGTGTTAGGATGTTATCTAATATTTGATTAAGTGTTAGATAATCTATTTGACAAAGTAATTGTATTATGATACAAAGTAGAATATGCTGATTGAAAGACCAGTCTTATTATTAATGATAGGTCTTACCAAAAGAAGTTAACTTAAACTGCGTAGCAGTAGTCAACGAATCAGGCAAGTTTCCTAACTTAAACTTGAGTTGCATGTTCAAAGCATGTTAATGAATAATTGTTGTTGATTATTCACGTCTATATTGATTATTGATTCGCACGTTATGCATATTGTAAATGTTCATCAGGTATGAAAGGCTGATCATCTTCATTACCATTTGGTTCAGTTAATCTGTTCATGTTTATGCTTGACCATTCATTTTTATTGACTTGGTCGTTCAGCTAAGAAAATTTGTTCATGCTCTTTCACAATATTTATATTGTTGAAAGTTAGCTAGCTTATTGTTCAATTCTTTCAATCATGATATATCCTCAAATAAACTTATGCTTGCTGGACAAATTTGTTGCTCACCCTTGCTATATCATGATAAAAATTTTCAGATTTAGATGAAAGCTCGAATAAAGACAAAAGCAAAGTCAAAGTGCAAGAATAAATTATGTTGCAGTTAGATCTATTAAATTTTCTGACGAAAATAGCATTGTAATTTTTTTTGATATTGAAGGTATGTATTAAGTTAAGGTTGTAGACCTTGGGGTTTATGTTGTAAAAGTTTAATGTATAAATAATTTATGTTTATATCTTCCGCAATAGTTATAGAAATAGTATACCAGATCCTTGGTGATTAGGACCGGGATTTGGGGATGCTACAGTTGGTATCAGAGCTGTAGGTTATAAACCTTAGGTAGGTGTACCTTAGGATATAACCACGGAGAGATGATAAGTAATAAACTCGAATAGAGTTTAAGCGATAAGAGATGAATTTTTGGAAATTCATTATTAAGTAAAGAGAAAGATAATTAAGATTCAAAGAAGAATCTTGAAGAGCTATAAGGATAAGAATTCGGAGTTACCTGACTCTAGTAATAGAGATGAAAAGTGATAATAAATAGACTATGTCTATAAGATAAAAAGTGTTAATAAAATCATAATATAATATGATTAAAGAGAAGAATAAGAAGATCGTAAAATAAAACGATCGTAAGTATAAGGAGAAATAATTACGAAATAAGATCACGACGTGATCAGATTAAATCGTTGAATAACATAAGATATGTTAAGTGATTGGTATGATATAGCTTGACGCTATAAAGAGAATGTACTATGAAATGGTACAATGTAAACTCAGAAAAGAGTGGTAAATGTTAAGATGCTGATTAAAAAAAATTCGTATTAAGAAAAGAGAAAGTTAGAATGGTGTGGCATTTCAATTGAGGACTCATGTCAGCAGCTGAGTTGTATGATTCTTTGTATGGACGGGGAATTTGTACTTGGTTTTAGAATCACTTAGCCTCCTGGTCGATATAGCGGTTAGGTTGACCAATTCTTTGTATGGGCGAGAATTGTCCGCTTAGCTTCCTATATTGATTAGTGGCCGAGTTTGGTTTGACGACCACTTAGTTTCTGATACTGATAATCATTAGAACCTGGTATCGCGCTATTTGTTATATGCATGTGGATAAGGTGATTCTTTTCTCATGTGTATAACGAATAGGTAGAGAATATAAGGTTAAGTACGAGTTCTTAAAACTCATACTTATGGTACGTTCGTGACTCATAATTATATGAAATGATTATGAACCCCTCAGCAAATGGACGCCAAAGGTCTGACTAGGACAAGTTCTTAAACTCGTATGATTGTGGAAAGTTCCTGAACTCATAATGTGTGGTAAGTTTGACGAGCTGGTATAGTTATGTTGAGATTGGAGCATTGAAGATGATAGAATAGATAGATTTATTAAGCAATGGATCATTAGAGAAATTAAAGTTGATGGTGGAAGCATATGTATTCCAAATCTTCTAGCTATGCTAGCCTTCGACATTTTTGACATCAAGCTAAATTCGCACTGATGTGCCTTTCGAAATGAAATGAATTTTTGTTATCCTCAACATAGGGTTACAACTGTGTAGAAGTGGGCTTCGTACTACTAACACATCGTTACCTGTTGTGGCGTGATGACACCAAAGATGATTTTCAAAGATTTTTGAACGGTTTAAAGAAGAGTCTATGCTAATTGATTCGGCTAGACAAAAAAAATGATTTGAGATGTCAAAATGTATTTTATATATCATCAATATATCATGGAATCTGATGTAGAATGATAAAAATGATGGAGTTATCAATGCATAATTACCTAGTGTGGTATGTGATCTAAAGATCGTCAGCCCACTATGGAATAATGTAGTATGACAAAGGCACACAATGACGGAATCCTCAAACGGAATGTAATACAGTGCGGTATCATAACGTCATAAAATGATTTTCAAAATTTTAAAGAAAAGTTAAGTGCCAATTAAATTTGGGCAGAAACATGTTTCGATTGAAATTCGAATTATTGGTATGCGTCTAAGCTATTTGATTCAGCTAGACAAATGTTTATAAAATTCAAAGTATTCTTTGAAAGCTTATGCCGAACCAAATTGTTTTGGTGCGGAATCTTATGATAAGTCTGAGGTGAGCAACCCTGAAAATGGGGATATACTAATTGGATAAAATACTCTAATCTAAGAACGCATATAGTCGTTCTGATTACTAAGGTACAACAGACTGATCCTCTAAAGTACCCGCATTGATAGTTTACCTTCTTCGTGATCGTAAACATACCAAATATAAAATATTTCAGAGGTAGAGTACCTTTCTTTCGTAATTGAAAGAGGTAGCAGGTAGAAATACCCCTAAACCTCAAAGTTCATGATTTTTATGATCCCTCAGACAGATATGAAAAGTTTTTTTTTAAACTCTCTAGAGTAATGTTGTGATAGAAGGTGATGATGGATATGAAATATTGTGAACTCGTTGCGTACGAGTAGAATCTGAGATGATTGAGTAAAGGTTATTATGACAACCTAGTTTTGCTGAATGTTTAGAAGATGTAAACTCCTAGTGAGTAGTTATGGTGAAATGTGATAATAAATGAGAAAACCTCAAAGGAGGAAATTGTAAAGGTTAAGTTAAAAACCTAGTTTTGATCAAGAGAATAAGCAGAGATTAGTATGCTTTAATTTCGGGGACGAAATTCTTATAAGAATGGGTGAATGTGACAACCCAAGAATTTAGATAATTATTAAAATCCTAAAATGATGGATTAAAGGTTATAAGATGAACCTAGACAGAAAATAAGTGTATGGATTTGACATTTCTGTGAAGGAATTTTAAGGATTTCGAAATTTTTAAGAAGAACCTATATGGTTTCTTAATTGAATGAGAATAAAGAAATATGGTTTACAAAATTTCAAAACCCTAAAAATGAATTGATATGTATTGGAATGAATATCAATAATAAGGTATTATGATACCTGTAAAATTTGATGTGAATTGAATAGTGTAAGAAATGTTATGCTAATACAGGTGGAATTTTATTAACGAAATAATATTTCACAAGAAGAAAAGCTATGAGGTTAAACGAAGATGAGTATATGTATAGAAATATATATACTTAGTAAGGTGCTATATATATTTTAGCAAGAGGAATGATGAATTAAGTTATTGATATAAGGATCAAGATAAAACTATGTTAGTAATTAACATAGCTTGAACGTTAGCCTTGACTGGCAAATAAGAATTTGAATAAGTAGCAAGTCGTTAGTTATTACGATTAGCAATAAGAAGGGAGTAATTTAAAACTCAAAATTTGAGTTAGAGATAGAATTTTGAAGCACGGACTGCTCGGTTGCGTCCGGAACGTCAAGTTTAGTCAAAATGGACAGTAAACACAAAATGTGTAAAGGTTGACTTTTGGTCAAAGTCAACAGTTTACTTTTTATGGAGAAAAATGTCAAAATTAGAGCTAGAAGTGAAATATGTTATGATATTATGTTATATGATTAATGGTATAATATTTAATATTATACCAAATGATGTAAAGTAAAAATATGAGAGGAGATCCAATATGCAAATATGTATATTGGTATCAAAGCAGTCAGTAAATTAAATTCATATTTGAATAAATGATTGAATATATTAAATTATATATTTAATATATAAATAAATTGTTTGAAAACAATTTATGGAAAGGAGGAGGAAATTAAATTTAATTATACAATATAAATTGTATAACTTAAATAAGTTATTTAAATTAAGTATGATAATTAAATAACCTAAATGGTTATTGTTATTTAGTGATACTAGTATTTAAATATATACTAGTGACCTAATCTAAGAGAATTGTGGAGCATGTCACAATTTATTTAATGATTATGTGAGTAAGTGAATACGAATATTATGTGATGGCAAATAAAAGAAACTAGTATGATCCTAATTATATATTAGGAATGAAGAATTAAATAACTTAAGGGTTATGGAATGAGAGAATTATGGTATATAAAATATATACTAATTTTAAGAGATTTATTTTATACATCTCAGTTAATTAATTTTATAACCTAATTATAGCAAGTCTAATTGGGTTAAGAAATTAAGGGCATGTAAGTAAGGAATTAAGTTATAATTGAGGAAATGAAAACCCTAATTAAATAATTAGGGAATGAGAATATTAAAAGTATTGGACCTAATTTATTTTTATGGCCCAAGAAATTAATTTAGAAGTCCAAAGGAATTAAAAGTATAGGAGCCCAAACTTGGAGCGCAATTGAAGAAAGGGCACTTTGGACTTTATGTATACTAGATATTACATGAAAAAGAAGAAGTAAAACTTGGACAAGATTAAGACCACTTGGCCAGATGGTGAGTGGAGAAGAAAAGGAGAGGAAATGGTGAAAACACAGCATCAATTTTAAACACCACATGTGGCAAAAGATAATTACAAACTTAGCTAGGTGTCATTTATTCTAAGGTGCCGCATTACTTACTAATTCTCCATATATCAATATAATGATTAGAAAGAGAGAAAGCAAAAGAGGAATGTTGGGAGAATAAGAGGCCACTTGGCCAAAATGAGAGGAAGAAGAAGTAGCCACATGGTTGGCAAACAAAGAAGTGAAAAAGGAGTGGACAATAATTGGCCACAAGGAAATGTTAGTGGAGGAACATGTGGGACAACTAATAAAATATTAACTAAGGAACTAAACCAAATGTGGTGGAGGAATTAAGGGCCACATGGCCGGATGAGACATGAGGAGGAAAAAGGAGAATGAATATAGATAATTGATATATATCTAATCTAATAACAAGCTATCTTGTTTTCTTTCTCTTTCATCCCTTCCATTTAGCTAACATAAGAACCAACTAGAGAGAGAGGAAGAAGAGGTTCGGCAACCCCTAGAGGGAAAAGTGAGAGTTTTTGATAACTCATCAAAGCTCCATAATCAAACAATGAAGAAGAAGAAGGAGAGCATGGTAATCAAAGGTATAAATACCTTTTGTTATGTAATTTTTGATTATTGTAAATTAAATCTTGAATCAAGTTTTCTAAACTCAAAAACCATGTATATACTTGTTATTGAGTGTTTAATGTTTAGATCTACCCATATTGGGTGTTGATTTAGTTGGAAATCGAAAATAAAGAAAAGTGATTTTTCTAGTTTTATAAGCTCTAAAAATTTCTATGTACTTTGGATTTCCACCGTTTTTGATCTAAACCTTCTTTTTATGATCCGTCAAAGGGATGTGCTAGATATGTAAGTTAACTACTAAACCCAAGTGTAGAACTCAAAAATGTTGAGTACACAGTCCATAGTGACTGATTTAACAAAAATAGTTTTGTGTTTTTATGGAAAACTGAACTGTTTTGGACAGTCAAAGAGTAGGGGTAGTTTAGTCATTTTTTGGGCATTTAAAAATTCTGGAAAAATTTGGGAGGATACTGTGATAAGTTATCTAACATCTCCAAGTGGAATCACTGAAAAAGGAGTTGTAGATTTCCGTATGAAAAATGTTTAATAAAGCACGAAAAATTACAAAACTCCAAATTGCTTCTTCCGAAATTTTTAAAATGGCAGTTTCGGCTACTTAATTTGTGAGAAAAATTCTGGCCTTTTGGGAAATGAAAATATATGGTATTAAGTACCTCCTGTCCAAAAATGAACTAATTCCGACTTAAAATGACCAAGTTATGACCATTTCAATTTCTGTGATTTTCTGACGAAAATGGTTATAACCGGAGTTATATAACTCTGATGGCCACGAAATTTAAACTGGAGTGTCACGTTAACATGTATAAGATTGTGTCAAGAGATGAAAATTTCTGGAGTTAAGCACGAGGTAGCTAATTTCTTAAGGAATTAACTAAAAGTGATTTTTAAAAAATACCAAAGGAAGTTGGAAAATTTTGGAAAAATACTTTTTGTGTATGAAATATGTGTATACATGTTTGGACAAAGGATAGAAAAATAATAAGTTGATTTTGTATTTTCGTGAAAATGATATGGAATCCAGCTTGTTGGATTGAAAAGAAGCTTACTGAATTAAAAATTTGTTGGATCCAGCTTGCTGGATTGCAATCTAGTTGCTGGATATAGAATCCAATTTGCTGGATTGAGGTTGGGTTTGTGAATTGACCATCTAGGTTACTAGATTTGGAATCCAGCTTGCTGGGTTTGAAATCCAGGTTGCTAGTTTGGTATTTGACTTATTAAGGTGTTAAATCATAATGGATATGATATAGTGATTAAAGAATTTTCCAAAAATGATAATAATACCGATGTGTTAGGATGTTATCTAATATTTGATTAAGTGTTAGATAATCTATTTGACAAAGTAATTGTATTATGATACAAAGTAGAATATGCTGATTGAAAGACCAATCTTATTATTAATGATAGGTCTTACCAAAAGAAGTTAACTTAAACTGCGTAGCAGTAGTCAACGAATCAGGCAAGTTTCCTAACTCAAACTTGAGTTGCATGTTCAAAGCATGTTAATGGATAATTGTTGTTGATTATTCACGTCTATATTGATTATTGATTCGCACGTTGTGCATATTGTAAATGTTCATCAGGTATGAAAGGCTGATCATCTTCATTACCATTTGGTTCAGTTAATCTGTTCATGTTTATGCTTGACCATTCATTTTTATTGACTTGGTCATTCAGCTAAGAAAATTTGTTCATGCTCTTTCACAATGTTTATATTGTTGAAAGTTAGCTAGCTTATTGTTCAATTCTTTCAATCATGATATATCCTCAAATAAACTTATGCTTGCTGGACAAATTTGTTGCTCACCCTTGATATATGATGATAAAAATTTTTAGATTTAGATGAAAGCTCGAATAAAGACAAAAGCAAAGTCAAAGTGCAAGAATAAATTATGTTGCTGTTAGATCTATTAAATTTTCTGACGAAAATAACATTGTAAATTTTTTTGATATTGAAGGTATGTATTAAGTTAAGGTTGTAGACCTTGGGGTTTATGTTGTAAAAGTTTAATGTATAAACAATTTATGTTTATATCTTCCGCAATAGTTATAGAAATAGTATACCAGATCCTTGGTGATTATGACCGGGATTTGGGGATGCTACAGAATAAGCTTAATGTAAGCTTGTGAGATATGCCTAGTGTGACAAAGTGATGGAATAAGCATTCATTTAATAATTTAAAGAATGAATAATTGAAGGAATTAATTTGTATGTGTAATGAATAGTAGTAGCTGGTGGGAGTTTGCCACTAACTCTTCTTTGCCCTTGTGTAATGACTATAGGAGGGTAATAGATTGGCTATAAATATAGATCATTAATTAGTGCTAGTATATAAGTTATGAGAACATATAATGTAATGATATTACATTATGATCATATTATAAGATGCAATATTAAGAATAATATTATTTTGTGAGATTATATTATTATAAACTTGTGGACTATTAAGTACTACGTTCATATAATTATGTCTTGGGTGGCATAACTGGTGAAGTTAAATTAAAGGGAGATTTAATGGGAAGTATTATAATAAATGGTTAGTTGTTAAATAATTGATATTAATTATCATTATGATAATTGGGTATATTTGTGATGATAAATTTTATAGAAAATGATGGATTGAGAACATCCAACTATTTTATAAATTGCCCAATTAAAATATTATTTGGACTAGCCCAAATGTACATGGAGTATAAGATAGGGGAATATATTAGATCCCTAATTTTTATATTATAGTAACAATTGTACATTAAAATTTTATTTTAGGAATTAAAGAAACCAAACTAAGCATTATTAACCAAAATGCTGAGGATTTAGAAGCTTGTCCCAATATTAGTGTCACTTTTATATAACTACCGTATGAATAGGCCATGGGCCTATCCTATTCATTATTATTGTTGTAGTTGCAATTATGAGCTGAGGAATGGAGGAGGAGGGAGTAGTTTACCAACTATTCCTTGCCCATCATCTTCTTCTTCCTACTGGTAGTTTAATTCAATGTGCAAACCCTAAATTTGGGTAATGAATCCTCTATAAATGGCAGCCTCATCTTCTCAAATTCAAGTTGGTCATTTATCTGATAAGTTGCATATAGAGAGAGTAATGTTGCAATCGAGTGAGGTTACTGAATTTGAGCTGTAATCAGAAGTCTAAGGGAGAATGTTTAGTCAATTAAGCTTCACAAAGGTATAATCCTTAAACCATGTTCTAAAGTTTGAGTTTGAAGAATTCCTAAGAATTAGAATGAATTTCTTGATTAATTGAATTGTGAATTGATGTCATCATGTTGTCTGAGATATATGTATGTTATGAAGTCAATATAATTGGCCTAAGCATTCTAAATTGAAGAGTAGATGTTACGTGGTTTGAATTCTGTAGAAGTAGAGGCCAAGTCTGGGTTGGTGCCGAAGTGGCGCGGCCGCACCACTTCCCAGTGCAATCCCAGCGCGGCCGCGCCGTATGCCTATCTTGAAATCCAACTTCTGCTATAAGTTGCTATTTGAGCATGCTAGTTTGGCCTAACTAAATATGTAATTGAATCTAACATATGATTTTAAGTTACCTTGCATATAATGAGTTGTGTTAGCTTGGTATTAATGATTTTCTAAAGAGACGTAAAGATTGTGAAAATAAATCTAGACTATCCTTGAGACTTTTGTATTATGACATTTGTAGCTTGTGTAGATGACTTAGTCATGAATACAAATGAGTATGATGTATAGTCTAGAGTTCCATTGCATATCATGAGTAGCTCTACTTGCTTTAAAGTATGTTTTCTAAGGAAAACTTGAAGATTTTTAAAAGCAAAAACATGACAAACCTTATATGGTTTAAGTTCTGACCTTTCAAGCATGTATGCTAGGGTATTTTATGCTTCTAGACATGACAGTTATGATCACCATCTAGCTAAGCCTGATTTAAACTTTTTAAGCATGGTTTATGATGAGATTTCAAGTGTTAAACTATTCAACCTTGGTGTAAATGAGTTGTATACATGTGAGCATGCATGTATGGCTTAATTAAATGTATAAATGAGTATGAGATATGATTAGAAGTTACTTTGTATATTAATTGGGGTTAACATGAGTTTTTAAAAAGAAACTAAGAGTTTTAGAAGTTAACATCAACGTTAACAAGTATGGGAAACCAAATTGTTTTAAACCATAACTTTATGTGTTGATACTGTGTTCAAAGATATTAAGGTGTTAGCACGAGAACTAGACGTTTGAAAATTTCAGTTCTGGTTCTGGCAGGGAGTAGCGCGACCCCGCCACTCCCAAGCTTATACTCAGCGCGGCCGCGCCGTGCTGCTGAGTAGTCAAGAACAGTTTGTTAACTGTCTAGAATTTAGAGCATGCCTATGTAAATACTTAAAGACCGTAAAAGACAAAATAAGATTGTTTCGAAAGAATAGATATGAGAGTAAAACGAACTAGCAACATAGCTATCCTAAGAGTATACCGAAGAAGTGAACTAGAACGATGTAAAATTTTATTATTTCATTGAGAATAAATAAATGTATGACTGATGGGTATGAATCCATGATTATATAATTGTGTAGGAATACACACAGTGCAGATAAGCTTTAAGCAGTTAAGTCGTAATTGATAAACTACGAATCAGGCAAGTCTTTCAGTTCCTATTTGTTATATGAATTCGATAAACTGTTAGTTGAGCTATATTATGCTATAAAAATGTTGATATATATGAAATGCATATGCGATATGTATGAAATGTGAAAGTTGATCTTTGATGGTATGCTTGTGAAATAAACCTATATGCCTGTTATGTGAGAAGTAACATGTGTAGTAAATGTTAATTGATTATGAAGGCATGAACTAAATATGCTATTATATGCTATGTGCTGCATGAAAACTATTAGAATTGCTGGGCTGTTAACCTCGCCCTTGAAAATAACCACTTTTGCAGGTTAAGGACACATGGTAAAGGTTACGTGCTACTTGATTGATAAAGTTCAATCACATCAAAGGAGATTGAATTGTTTAATTAAATATGCTCTTGAACCATGTTTAGGTTCTAATAAATATACTTGATAATAGTTTACGATGTGTAATATATGTTAAGTTGTAATGGTATACTAAGTGATACATAGAGGATTTTGAATCAAGATGTAAAAGTTTATACAGTTATTCGAATAGAATGTATCATAACATAATTTGATTCAGGAATTTATAATCGATTCAAGTTAAGATATCAATAGAAGATTATTTTTCGAAGGAGATTGAAAAAGTTTAAATTATTCTACATATTTTTATAACATAGAATGTGATGTAAAATAGGAATAGTAAATGACCAAGTTGTGAAACTTATAAAAGTTTGGGGTCATTGTGCAGATCCTGGAAATGGAATGAATTTATATTCTAATTTATAATAAGTAAAGTTTATTCATTAAGTTATGAATAAAATATATAAATAGTTTGACGATAGTAGTATCGTGGCGGACCGGATCCGAGGTTCGAAGGGACCCAAATTTGGGGGCGTCACAAGTTGGTATCAGAGCTGTAGGTTATAAACTTAGGTAAGTGTACCTTAGGCTATAACTTGAGAGAGAGAAAGATAAGGATTAAAATATATAAGTGAAGATTCAAAGAAGAATCTTGAAGTATCTAAGAGAATGAGAATTCAGGAGTTTTCTAACTTCGGCAATAAAAATGTTAAGATGGTGTCTAGATGACAAAGATAATGAGAATGAACTCGAGTGGAGTTTTGTTGATAATAGGGAAAGAACCCTAAGGTAAAGTGATGATCACGATGTGATCGGATTGAGCTATGAAGTGATAAATAGTCTGTAACGACTAAGTGTGTATAGCTTGATGCTATAAGAGATTGGAGATTGTACTATGAAATGGTACGATGTGAACTCATGAGGAGTTGTATGTGATGAGATACGAAGAATTTATATTGAGCAAAGAGCAAGTTAAGTGTAAGATAGAGTTAAGTGGGATTTCAGTTGAGGAGTCATGTGGGAGCTGAGTTGTACAAACCTTTGTGTGGGCGGATTTAGAGCATGCCTATATATATACTTAAAGACCGTAAAAGACAAAATAAGATTGTTTCGAAAGAATAAATATGAGAGTAAAATGGACTAGCAACATAGCTATCCTAAGAGTAAACCGAAGAAGTGAACTAGAATGATGTAAAATTTTATTATTTCATTGAGAATAAATAAATGTATGACTGATGGGTACGAATCCATGATTATATAACTATGTAGGAATACACGCAGTGCATATAAGCTTTAAGCAGCTAAGTCGTAGTTGATAAACTACGAATTAGGCAAGTCTTTCAGTTCCTATTTGTTATATGAATTCGATAAACAGTTAGTTGAGCTATATTATGCTATGAAAATATTGATATATATGAAATGCATATGAGATACGTATGAAATGTGAAAGTTGATCTTTGATGATATGCTTGTGAAATAAACCTATATGCCTGTTATGTGAGAAGTAACATGCGTAGTAAATGCTAATTGATTATGAAGGCATGAACTTAATATGCTATTATATGCTATGTGCTGCATGAAAACTGTTAGAATTGCTGGGCTATCGAGCTCACCCTTGCAAATAACCACTTTTACAGGTTAAGGACACACGGTAAAGGTTACGTGCTACTTGATTGATAAAGTTCAATCACATCAAAGGAGATTGAATTGTTTAATTAAATATGCTCTTGAACCATGTTTAGGTTCTAATAGATATACTTGATAGTAGTTTACGATGTGTAATATATGTTAAGTTGTAAAGGTATACTATGTGATACATAGAGGATTTTGAATCAAGATGTAAAAGTTTATACAATAATTCGAATAGAATGAATCATAACATAATTTTATTCAGGAATTTGTAATTGATTCAAGTTAAGATATCAATAAAAGATTATTTTTCGAAGGAGATTGAAAAAGTTTAAATTATTCCGCATATTTTTATAACATCGAATGTGATGTAAAACAGGAATAGTAAATGACCAAGTTGTGAAACTTATAAAAGTTTGGGGTCATTGTGCAGATCCTAGAAATAGAAAGAATTTATATTTTAATTTGTAATAAGTAAAGTTTATTCATTAAATTATGAATAAAATATATAAATAGTTTGACGATAGTAGCATCGTGGTGGACCGGATCCGAGGTTCTAAGGGACCCGAATTTGGGGGCGTCACAAATATGATAGAGTATTAGTACATAGATGTGTAGGAATTGGATAGAAATAAAAAGTGCAAAGATCAACCTTGGTCTGGCCAGGGGACAGCGTAGCTGCGCCGTCCCTAAGCCTAGACAGGGCGCATCTGCGCCATTCATCAGTCTTGAATGGTTTCTGTGTTTGATCTGATGTTTGAAGCATGCTTATATAATTTCTTTAACTTATAATACATGACCAATATGCTATGTAATGTGTTAAGAAGCACGCTATGTGATAAAGATGAATGTTAATTATGATTTTAGAATGTTAATCCCAAAAGGATGTTTGCAAGGAATAAAGCAATAAAGACGTTGGTTGCATTTGTGATGTCTTACAAACTGAATTGTGCTATAAAAATATAGGATATGTGATGTGTATGAAGTTACAACTAAGTTAGACGTTTATGTGTATGTTGAACTTACCTATTTGTGTTAGCTAATGAGCATCTTGTACAAATAATACGATATAAATAGGATTCAAAAGTGTTGATTCTTAACGTGGATAAACTACGCTTAAGGCATGTATCTGAACTATCCTTTACATTGTGCAAGTATCCTAACTCTTGCATTACTTTATTCAACGGATATCGTAAGCTTATCTCTTTGAATGCAAGTTATCCTACTTATTCGTTCAATTGAGCTATTATTCATGTTGAACTTGGTATTGTTCTTGAATATTGTGAAAGAGTCTATGTCATTGATTTGGCTAGACTAATATGCATATTTATCAAATTGTCCAAACCAATTGATTGGTACGAAAATCTTGAAAACTGAGTTGAACAACCCTTATGGTAAGGGGAGTGTATGTTGTTGGAAACCCCAACACATGAGTAGATTATTACTGTGATGTTATGCATAACTTAGAGTATTATAGACTGATCCTCTATAGTATTTGATTCTTTTGGGTTATCAGTTTAATATTGGTAATTCTAATAGATGTTCAATAGTTCTTAGTGACTGCTCAGTATAAATTACTTATCCAGTTGGATACATTGATAGCCTTTTAATTCATATATATCTGTTGATTTATATTGAATTATTGTTCTTGTTCCAAGGATTTAATTAAGAATTGTTGATATTCATTATTCGCGATATTTTTCGAAACCTTGAACTATCTTAGAAATGATACTTCGGTATTTCAAACTCGTGTTATGAAACTCATTACCCTTATTGTATATTACTTACTAGGCAATTTGTGCTCATTCTTGCTTATTTTAAACCTTTCAGTTAAGGCGGAGCAGGGAAGTGTCTCTGGGATAGACAAGGGCAAGGCTACCGACTAGCTTGTCCCTTTTATGTTTAAAAGTGTTATGTTATATTAAGACTATTTTTAGACTATGTTTAAGCTTAAGTAGATTATGTAATAAGTCTGTATTTGATATTATTATGTAATCTTTTAAGTACTGTAGGTTGCGAGACTTGGGGGAATAATTATAATAAATTATTGTATATTATTCTAAATTCAATCTTTCGTTATGAATGTTTGATTTTAGTTATTTTTGTATTACCATGAGAACGTGATGAACCGAATTCGAGTGACCAAGTGGGGGTCCGAATTTGGGGGCGTCACAAATATCATTCCCTATCAGTAATATATCATCAACATATAATACAAGGAATGAAACATCTCTCCTACTAACCTTCTTGTACACACATGGTTCATCCTTATTTTTGATAAAATTAAACCTTTTGATTGTCTCATCAAAACGGATGTTCCATCTACGAGAAGCTTGCTTCAATCCATAAATGGATCGTTGTAACTTATAGACTTGATTTGTTCCAACCGTTGAAACAAATTCCTCTAGCTGTGTCATATACACATTCTCCTTAAGTTTGCCATTGAGGAAGGTCATTTTCACGTCCATCTGCCAGATTTCATAGTCGTGGTAAGTTGCAATCGCAAGCAAAATTCGAATGGACTTGAGCTTCGCTACTGGTGAGAAATTTTTGTCATAATCAACTCCTTGGCTTTACTTGAAACCTTTTACGACCAGTTGGGCTTTATAGGTCTCTACCTTGTCGTCTACTCTAGTCTTTCTTTTAAAGACCCATTTACACCCAATAGGTTTAATGCCTTCAGGTGGTGAAACCAAAGTCCATACTTGGTTTTCATACATGGAGTCCATCTCAGATTTCATGGCTTCTTGCCACTTCTCTGAGTCTTTACTACTCATACCCAATCAAAGGATCATCATCATGTACGATGTGTACCTCATCCTAATCTTCTATGACAAATCCATACCTATAAGGTATCTTCGGTACCCTTCCAGATTTACGAATAGGGTGTGGTACATAATGTATCTCTACTTGGACAAGTTCATCCATTTGGTCTGTAGTTGTAAGACCCCGAATTTTATGAAATAAAAGTATTCAATTTTTCTTATAATTACTATTCAGTAATTGGTTAAATTGATAAATGTTAAAGTTAAGGGTGATATATGAATTTTTTTCAAAATACACAAGTGGTTATAAAATATTCATTGTTGTCGGGTAATATTCGTTTGGTCGTGTAATATTCTTTCTGTCGGGGAATATTCGTACGACGGCGCATCAATTTGTGGGCCCCATAACAAAATAACTGTCGGATGAAGAAAACGACAAATTTGAGTTTTTACAAATAACGTCGTAGTTGTTACCGTTAACACTGTTGGAATACCCGGTGGTTAAAATACAGTAATACGCGTTATTGCACAGTAGCACACGGTATTGCACAGTATTTTTGAAATTATTGATTCTTACGTAAGAAGGCATTACTCAATAATTGTTACAGTAATTACTGTTCAAAATTTTATTGATTCAATAATTGCCACGTTAAAATTTTATATTATTGTTGTTCAATAATTGTCATTGCACAGTATTTTCCATTATCAGATCAATAATTCATATTATTTGAATAATATTATTAGATAACATTATTGGCAATGTCTAGAAAGTTCTGTCTAAGGAGAGGTTTGGTCACCTAATTGCGCCCCAGTAAAGAGAAATTCTTATTGGAAAGCCCCCTCTTTCCTGGAAACGGTCTGGTTGTCATAAATGTGATTCTGTAATATTATTTGTGAATAATTAATTATTGATTCATATAATAAGAAAATATTTATTTTATGTGGATATAAATGAGGGATATATTTTTGTGGTTAAAAATGAAGGAGTTAATGTTGAGGTGTTTTATCTGTATTTTTGTCGGAACGGAGGTATTGATGAAAATCAAATTAAGGGTTTTTGAGATATTTTGCGAGGGTTACAATTTTTAATCCGACCGTTGGATCATGGTAATATTTGGATATGTTATACATATATAATTTGAGTATATGTCCACAAATTTTGAACCGTTAAAAATGAACGTATAATTTTTTATGAATTTTACGAGATGACTGGTTTAGAAATTATTGAATTTTCAGAGTTAATCATTTTTGTGGAAAATTCTAGAATTGGTGGGTCCCACTCTTGGTTGGTGAAGAAATGTGCTAAGATTTTTATTCAAATGTGGTGGGTGGGAATAGTAGCAGGTAAAGCCATCAGGTTACAAGTTAAGTCTGCTTCGGCGTGCTAACAATTTCCTATAAATAGAGGGCTAAGTTAGAATTGAAATCACACCAGAAACATAAGCTTTCTCTCTTTCTCTCTCTATATTATGAAGTATATTTTGTGAGTATGTAGATACTTTGAGAGTTGCTATTCAGTGCAAGTTTCCGTCGGCTTTGTATTCCAGTCAGAAATACTGCACTTTTGAGGTAAGGGATAGTAAGGGATTTTAAGGGTTGTTATGTTTTTCAGCTTCGTAATTTTTCTGACCTTCAAAAATTCTGGAAAAATTTGAAATGATATTTTGATGAGTTTTCTTGATTGTGTCCAAAAATTGTGATTTTTGGATGTATAGATTAAGAGTTATGAATTTTATGAGAAAAGACTATTTTAAAAGTAACCGCTTATAACTTCTTGTGGTTAACTCCAAAATTGATAAAATTTTTATTGGGAGTACATGTATATGATAGGAGTATACTCTGTGAATTTCAGAATTTTTAGATAAAAGTACAATTTTTGATAAATATCTAAATATTCGGCTGTTTTGGCCATATGAAAAATAGTAAATGACTTTTAAAAATTCTGAGAAAAATATATGTTCACTATGGGACTATATTATACTAAATTCCAGAAAAGAAATATTTTTGGAACTGATTTAGTATTTTTTTCATGAAAATGGTCTAGTTATGAGTAAATGAATTAAGTATGTTATGTGAAGTAAGAAAATTGGAAAATAGGATTTTATGGCTTGAGAATCTTATATGAGGTATATGCAGATTTTTGATGAGGGTTTTTGGTTATTGGTGATGAAATCTTATGAGTTTGACATTTTAGAATGATTAAATGCATTATTTTGTAAAGTATAAATAATTAAAATAAATTGTTTATAAGCTTAAGAAATATTATTCTTTCAATATCATTATACCAAAATATTGGTATGTATTTTATTGTGGAATTTCTACCTTTTTGTGTCGAGTTTACTATTTATGAGTTACTATTCACGAGTTACTATTCATGAGTTACTATTCATGAGTTACTATTCATGAGTTACTATTTACGACAAAATTGGTTTCTTTTTCTGACCAAATTATAGTAGGTTTATGAATATTACTCTTGAGATTAAATCTATATGTTGATTATATTAATTTTATTATCATATATAACATTTTTATAACCCTAATGATGATATTTCTCTTTGACTTGAGTGTAAAGATGGGTAGATTGTTGGTATGATCATGACTATGGGTTCTCTTTGGCCAGTAGTGCAAAGTTGAATTGTTGACTGGTATGATCATGACCATTAAATTTATAACTGAATATCTTTAGCTTAAGTGCAAAGGTGAATTGATTAACATGGTTATAATTATGGTGTATATAAATTCTGAAATGATTATATATTTCTTTGAGATATGAATATATTTGGCCTGTAGTGCAAATATGAACTGTTGATGAATATCTTTGGCTCGTAGTGCAAAGATGACTTGTTGTTAAATATCTTTGGCCTATAGTGCAAAGATGAGTTGTTGATGAATATCTTTGGCTCGTAATGCAAAGATGATCTGTTGTTGAATATGTTTGGCATGTAGTGCAAAGATGACTTGTTGATGAATATCTATGGGCCGTAGTGTAAAGATGAATTTATCAGTATGATTATGAACATGAAATGTGATTTGGTATAACCATGATCTTTGATGTTTCAGGTAAAGACATGTGATGAAAATTATATTCGTCCTGGATGCGAAGAGGAGTTTAGAATCACAATTATGATTATGAGTTATTTATATGATTGTGGATCAGAACTGTTGATTGATGTTACAGGGATAAAACATTGTTGATGGATTTTTATCACGGAGAAGATAATAGATTTTATGGTCTATTTGACTCTTCTAATGGATTGCTCGTTCCGCTGCAACTATGGTTGAAATTTTTGTCATCTACCATATGTTCTAAATCTCTAATTTATTACTGATGAAAACAATTGATAATTTATTTATCTTTAGTCATGATATTCTTTACTGGGCTAGTTGTGCTCACCCTTCTGTTTCATAATTCCTTTCAAGTAATAAGAGTGTAGCTGGGTCGAGCAGGGGGTAACAAAGGAATAGAACGGTGGTCATCATTTAGTAGTTATATTTGGTGAATCAAATAGGGTGAGGCGAACCCAACGTTAGAAGGGTGTTTTGTCACTATCATATAAGATGTCTAATAACATACAACCTCGTGTCATCATAAGACACGGTTGTGCACATCCACTTGTTGAGTATATTTACGAGCACTACCTATATAATCTTGGTGTTTGTTTGAAGTATAATTCACGATTAAAGACAGTGGAGATAATGATAAGTCAAGAGAAGACTCACCATTAGGAAGAATATGATAGTAATCTTCTCATTTTTCTTTGGGGTCTATTGGGTCAACCAAGGATAATTCTGTGGCCATATGATATCTATCATAACCTAGACGCATAGCCTCCCATGTACGAAGGTTTCCTTGACCACTTCCCAAAGATTCTAATTTCTAAAACAATTTTTGACTATACCTTTATGTAAGGTGTCATTGTGAGGTGATGTCCACGGTTGGAACACGAGTTACATTTGGTATATATTTATATCCAAACTCACAGCATATGTGTTGTTGTATTTTGCACGACAATTGTTGTAATAAAGTTGTAGTTATTTTCTGTACCATGTATTTGGCGACTCAAAATAGGTTGGATGGAATAGACCTATTTTGGGGTTGTCATAGTAGTGGTTTTTGGTTCTTGAATTTCTTCAAGATCTATTTTCCTCCCACTGGCCCATTCAAGGATAAATTCCTTTTCTAAGAAGGCAGCATGGTTGGAAATAAACACCTTTTGTTTAGTATGATTATATAAATAATATCCTAAACTTTATTTAGGATATCCCATAAACGTATTGTGACGACCCCAAATCTAGGTTCTCTAACCTCAAATTCAGTGCTCACGATCCATTATCATCATAAGCATTCTATAAACTATTGTAGAATAATAAACATACATTGTTCATTATAATATAGTTTCATAACATAATCCCAAGGCCTTCTTTACCTTAAATTAAACACGCCTTTAATATTACCAAAGGTTTACATAATTACACCATCGTTATCTCAGGTTAACTAACCTTAACCTTTTATGTCTATTAATACAAAAGACTTAAATAAAATTATAATATAATAATCATTTAACAACGTGATACTACTTGGTCGCCTTCACTTTGCCTTTGTCCTTTTTAGAACCTTTTACTATCTCGACTTTAGCTGAAATATTTTATTTAAGCAAGGGCGAGAAACGAGTTTGCTCTGCAAGTTAAAGCGTACAATAAAATGTATAGAAGAATTTTACTTTCTATAATTTGAACGATATTCGAATGATTTCGAAATAGCTGAATAATAAATCATTTGCAATAACAAGGATTTTCCTTAGTTTCATACTGAATAACATTCCAAGGATGAAAGAGAAAAATTCTATCGAAGGTTCAATAATATTTAATTGATTAAGAAGAATTATCAATACTACAACAATATTCAACAAAGTGGGATATTCCCAGATTTCATGGTGAGTGATCACAAATGGATCAAGAACTACTCGATGAATCATCAATAATTAAAGCTGAATTACCTCAAGAATATAAGTTAGTTATAAAAACTAATTATACTCTTTTGCAAGTACATGAAGTGATCAGCTCCATTGTACCCTATATTATGCATAATACTCAACATAGCGCGCAAGGGTCGTTTTACGACAATAAAGTTCCCCCTTTTATAAGGGTTGTTCTTCTCAGTCTTACATTATGAGTCCGTACCACAACAATATGGTTTGGGTTGCTTTCAAAGAAATACTATGATTTGAACATATAATATCAATATTGATCTAGCCGAAATCACTGGCATAGATCTTCCAACAATAAATCAATTCATAATAAATAGAACGTTTCATGCTTTAACAAATATTAGTCTAGCCAAAACAAATAGCTGAGACATGGCTCGTAAATAGTTCTAATAATAGAACAAGAATCAATTGCACTATCTGCGAATAACAATAATCATTATAGATGTGAATAACTATCAATAGATACTCATTAATCATGCTTTGAAATTAATAACTCAAGTTGAGTTAGGAAACTTGCAATAAATGTGAATATTCAATAATAATCTTAGATGTGGAATAATCAACAATAATTATCCACCACTATGCTTGAAAAATAATAACTCGATTTTGAGTTTGGAAACTTGCATATTAATAACAACTTGCACAATATGCGAATATCAATAAATATCATAGATGTGGAATAATCAACAATAATTATCCACTAACATGCTTGAAAAATAATAACTCGAGTTTGAGTTAGGAAACTTACCTGTTTGACGAGCTACGACTAACTAGCTTTAATTAAAATTCTTTGAATGACCTAGCATTGACAATGTTGGTCTACTAGTTAGTACTGCGTATAATCGTACGTCTATGCGCTTACCTATGCTATTATCTAGCAAATAATTCAATCACAATGTACACATAGTATAATGTACCATCATAAATCCTATAAGATATTTGATAAATTTTAGGTTAATGATTTAATAAATTTATTAGGTTTTTCTTAAGTAATAAACACTTATTAGATCCTTAAATAATTTATTATAATTGTTTAATTAATGAATCATTTAAATTATCTCCATTTATTAACTCTATCTCCCTTTAATTACCATTTAATATTAGTTAAATAGTAATTAATTATTTACATTTAGTTATTATTAAATAAATAATAACTAGTTACATCAACTTATTATTTAATGTTAATTAAATATTGAATAATTAACATTATTCGTCTTTAACTATTATTTAATATTAATTAAGTAATAATTAATATATCATTTATCCTTGAATAATAAATAATTGATTTATTAGTCCTTAATTATGTATTACTATTAATAAATGAACAATTAATTAACCTTTGTCCTTATTTAATATTAATTAATTTATTATTTATCCATGAATAATAAATAATTAATTTACTTCATAAATCTTTAATTATTCTTTCTTATTAACTTAAGAATAGTTAATTATTATTTGTTCTTATTTATTATTTATTTATCCTTGAATAATAAACAATTAATTTACTTCATAAGTCTTTAATTATTCTTTTTTTATTAACTTAAGAATAATTAATTATCATTTATTCTTATTTATTATTTCATATTAACTAAATAATAAATAACTACTTTATAAATTTTATGCCAATGTAAGTAAGTAATTACATTATTACATAATCTTACTTAAGCATTCTTTAATCATTATTTAATATTAATCAATGGTTTAACCTGATTTATTATTTAATTTTAGTTAAATAATCAATTGTTACTTTATTATTACTAACTCTACTTAATTATCACCCAATACTACTTAAATAATAATTAAATAGTTAATTACATTCAGATTTCATGTAATTAGTTTAATAATCCATTAATTGATTTAAAAATTATAAATTAGTAAGTTTTAAAGTGATTTAAATGGATATAAACCACTAATTGCTTCATAATTAGCTAACGACACAAAATTATTTTGGATTAAATATCTTAATATTCGTCAGAATTTTAGAAAAATTTGGGTTCATAAACCACCACCGGAACCGGCCGGAAAGTGGCCGAACCAGTTGCTGGAACCGGCAGTAGCTTTTTAGGATTTTTGTTTTTATTTTCCAGATTTGGGGTCCTTCACTAAAACTTGAATAAAATGAAATCTACAATTCCGATTTGGGTCCAATTAGACTCATTGGATTTATATCTTCCTGAACTACAGTTTTCATTCATCAAACATCAAATTTGGATCTATTTTGGTCCCAAAAATTGGTCCAGAAGTGACTGCTCTTGCACATGAGTTTTTTAGTTGAGGTGTTTTAGTAATAAATCCATATCTCACTCAGTTTTTAACATTTTTACATGCTTCCAAAGGGGTTTTGCTCTTAACTCGTAGTTCTAGCATACCAAGAAACAAAATCACAAAAACCATTTGTAGATTTCAAAATGAAAAGCATTGATCACCCTTTTAAATTATGATTTTTCCCAAAACTACCTTAACTTCCTTTTTTCCAAAATTTTCCATCATAAACTATATAGATGGACATTTTAAACATATTATACTCAAGATATATCATTCATATAAGAATTTAACCTATTCGAACTTGCACTTCCATGAATCTTTTACAAGATCACATAGAACATACACAACATAAAAACTACGGTTTGTTTTCCTTACCTTGTCTTATGGGATGCTATTCTTTTCTTTCCAAAGTAGACTAGGAACTTGTGATGCATGAACAATATGCTCCTCCTTCTTACTTAGAATCCTAACCTCTCCTCTATCTCTTGATCTCTTTGTGTTCTTGATAGTTGAGAGAAAAATAGAAGAAGTAGAAGAAAGGTGGAGGAGGAAAATGAAATGAAGATAGATATAATATTGGTGAATTGGAGTGGAATGTTAATATCCCCTATGTTTCTTTTGCCCCTTGGACAAAAAGGTTAGCCTTATCCCTTCCTAATCATGCATAATCATGCCATTAAGGTTGCTAATTAGGCTTTCCACCAATGTGAGCATGACACACTTGTCCTTGTGTGTAAGAGTTTCTACTTATGGAACTTGATTAGCTTAATTTCTTTGTCTTAAAAGGCCTAATATGGCTTGTCCCATATGCCCAATAACCCATCCATTTTGCCTTTGTTTTAATGCAAAAATTAAATTAATCAAATGTCTAAAATACCCTTAATCAAGTGGGCTAAGTGTGGGCTTGCATTTTATTTCTTTTGGGCTTTTCCTTTAATTGTTTTGGGCTATGTAACAAATATAGTTTAACAATTTTTATATATATTAACCTAATTGTTTATTTAGGCTTTCTATTCCCAATCTTATGAAATTTAATTTATATAGATGTAACTTTAACTCATAACCTAATTAGGTATGTTTTAATTAGGATTAAAATAATTATTCAATTGGAGACAATAAAATTAATCTCTTAAGTTTGTATAATTATTAAATACTAACAATTCTTCAATACCATAACCCTTAGGTTATTTAATTATCTCACCTAATGTATAATTAGGTTGTGAAGCTTTCGTTTTTAATGAAATCTATAAATATATATATCCATAACTATAGTATATATATTTATTTAGCCATACCCATTTCCACACAGTCCTCACATATTTATTCACTATATAATAGTCATACTAATTAATCATTTAAAGATTATAAATATTTCTATTTAACATTCAACGATAACACTCAAGCTATGTTAATGTTTCAATATAACTTATCTTACTCTTCCTTAATCAACTTGATTAAGTATTGATCTTAGCTAATTTGAAATAACTAAATTAACTATCTTGTTTAATTTATATCTCATAACACATATTCACTTATAAACTAAAAAAAAAAATTATTCGTAAATTTTTTTAAATATATAATCATATAAAGTCTTCGGTCCTTAGACGTACACTTATCAGATCTTGTCCAAAGCTTATCATTCTAAAACCTTTTCACATAAGTTGTGTGACACCCCCAAATATGTGTACTTCATTGTTGGCTAAAATCTATATACGCTCACACGCAAGTGTACGTGGTCAACAAGTAAGATAATGATAAGTCATGTATCATTCCCACAGAGACTAGTATGAAATTAATCCTAACAATTACCAGCTTTATATTAATCCAAACTTTATTAAACTATCCAATTCAATGGTTATAACTATTAAAAACTAAAAATATAAAAATACTAAGCAATCAACAAGTTCAAAAGCTGTAATTTCAAATAAATAATGGAGAATTAGGCTTACAACTTCACTTTAAGTATCACTCCGATTACTACACCCTATTCCAGTTCAATTCACTATCCCAATTTATTAATCAAAAAGACTCAAGTAGAACTAGTCATCTCTCGATGCACTAATACCATATTAACTTAAATCCACAAATTAGATAGAATTATGCTAAACACCTTAATCAACTAATTCACTATATTTCTATGTGAATTACAATCAAAGAAGATTTAATTTCAAGTTCCCTATCTGATTACATGCGATGTTAAGCATATCTCTACCCTAACATTCATCAAGATTCCATTCACTCATAGAATTCAAGAACACATGCTACAATGACTAAGTATAGATTCATATTTCCTCTCTAGAGTCCATACAATTCCACACAAAATTGGTGATCAAGCAATTCATAAATTAAAGCACAAATCACTATAGATAAACTGAAAGATAGATTATTAAACTGAAATTCAAGGCTACATAATCATCGTTCAACTATAAGATCCGTCATAAGCCTAATAAGTAAATTAGTTCATCACAAACGAATTAAACACTGAAATCATAAAAGTAATCATCATCCCAATTATAATTATTAAAATAAAGAAGTAGAATGAATTCAGAACCACCCTTCTCCTTAGCTTCAACTTGCAATTATCGTGACTTAGACCTTCAATCCTTCCTCCAATGCTATCTCTCCAAATTAGGGCTTCCAATTGCTAATTGATTGTAGGATCCCTTCTCCCTTGTTGTAACTTGCTAATATCCAGCCTTTGACACGTATTCTGACCATAATTTGACGACAATTACTGTTCCAAACCATGCCAACCTCATTCCTTCACGACTCTACAACATTACAATTCAGATAGGAATATGCGTTTCCCGTACCCCCGCCCCGGCGGGGGTTTTTTCTCATTAAGTGCCTGCCTCGGCGGGGGGTGCTACTGTCTTCGATTAGGTACCCCCGCCCCGGCGGGGGGTCTTTCTGTTGCAGTCCAGTTTTAGCTCTTTTTCTTGCCAAGTTTCGCCACGAAACCACCATTTAAGTCCAAATGCTATGCCACCACACCTAAACATAAAAATAACACTAAACAAGTAAAACGAATCACAAACATGACGAATTAACACGATTTAAGCTCGAATTAGAGGCTGATTCGTAGGTATAAAACCCACTCTTCAAACTCCCCCAAACATAAACCCGTGCTAGTCCTCGAGCAAAAAACACAACAAAAATGCTATATAATCCAATGCAATGCAATGCAATGAAATGTAATGCAACTAATCTATATACCTACAAATCCAGCAGTAGTGATAAAACAAGTCTGTTCAACCGGCCTCAGAGAAATCAAGCAAACATGACAATACTTCATATCAAAACCAATTAATAATTTCTATTAATCATCAAATCTTAAACTGTTATTAATGATATAGTGCGTGTGTGCTCAACACCCATGCTAACAGATGCAAATTCAAATTTAATACATAACAAGTCTCTTAGAAGGCATCAGTTAGTGTAAACTCAAGAATTTCAAAAACAGATAAGATCCAACTAGAATCAAATAATTACCAATATCAAGGTTCCAAATAAGGTACTTATACTTTCTTTTCTTTTTTTTTTCATTTACGGGGGCTTTTTGCTCTTATTTCCCATTTTATTCATTTTTTATACACATGACTATGCAATGTCTTATTCCTTTAGGCTTTTCAATGCTACCTTAACGAGCTTTCGACCAACGACTCTCAGACCATTAAGACCTTAGGGCACTAGGTGTAAAGACAATCTCCTCGAGCTTACTTACTCAAGTAACAAAGGCCACAAAACTAGACAAGCATGCCATGGTGATTATTCTATATATATATATATATATATATATATATATATATATATATATATATATATGAAGCTTATATACGCCAAATTTTCTCCCAAACTTAGGTTCTTTCCTAATTTTTGCCTTCACTGTCTATCCTTGTCATTCTTTCATTTAACTAGCATTATCCTTTAGAGGTCTCTTATGAATCAATTTGAACTTAATTAATCCACATAAGTGTTATGATTGTGCTAACCTTATTATACCAGTTTCAAACATGCAAAGATCCAATTTATAACAGAAAATCACGTTAAAGTTCTAATAATCGGTACTATACTTGTCTACTCAATCCCAATCTCGTCATTGGCGATAATAAACTGAACTAAATCAAACCGCTGGACTCATGCAAACACAATTTTTTTATATATGGAATAAACATAATAGAATTACAAACCAAATAAAAACTATTTTCCAAACTATTCTACTATGCAACTATTACACTACATGAATGCAAACATATAATGAACTTAAAACTAAACACGAAACTATCATATGCAAAAGTAACTAACTAAATTAAACATGCAAACATAACAATTTTAAACTAAATCCCCCAAACTAAACAATTACAATGTCCTTATTCTAAAGATAAAGCAATAAGTGTAAGAGGACGTCCCTGTAATTGTCTAAGCTGGAGGTGGTGGTGGTTGTTGTTCTTCATTGTCAGAATCAGAAGGTGGAAACCTTGGCATTGGGGCAGGCTGCTGGTATGGAAATTGAGCATTTGGATTGAAACTTTGGAGCGTCGCATTCAAGGAGGTGAAGGACATATTCATAGCCTCAAACATATGGTCTTGCCTGGCTGCGAATCTCCTCATCTGTTTGTTGGCGTCTCTGTTGTTTCCATCCACTTGTCTCTCTAGGCTCTGAAAGTGAGGGCTAAACATATCTCTGCCGGACTTCGGCATCTCCTCAGTGTCCTGTTCTTCCATCCTCTTATCCGCCTGTAACTCATCTTCATCGAAGGTGTCCTCAGCATCAGCCTCCTCCTCAGAGGCTGGTGGAAATATGAATCCGACCCCTCATAGATGTGACTCGCCCCCTGGCCACACTATATATCGTGTGATCATCCTTGTGTTCAAAGTTTGTAGCGACATTTGTGTAGTCTCATCACCGGACCACCTCACTCTAGCCTACCTGCACAGCCCACATATGAGGGATGGGTGTGGCAGGCTGCCGAAAAATGGCCCTCGTAGGCATCTTCGTATGGAGAAACTGATGATGGCACATACGTCGATGAGAAAATCCTGCACGGTTGTATACAAAAGAAGTATCTTCTCCCTTGTCACTTCTGTCGTATGTGTGAACGGGAATAGCTTGACGCACATGAGCACGTACCATATCTTTCCATAATGGCTTAGGTCCTTTTTGTGGAAAATGTGCCCCCTTTTTGGCCCTTGACCCATGTGGTGCCCTACTTTGTTATTTCAGTTAAAATGGCCTCATAGTCGGGATCATAGTCATGTAAATAGGCATATTGGCACTCTCTAGGAACTCGTAATTGGTAATACGCATTAATAGCATCGGCACTAAAAGGTATTTGCTTGCCCCTTACGAATGCTATGAAAGGGGCCTTATCCTTCGCATTGGCATAGAATTCCTTTACCACATTGACGATCGCTGGCTCTGGCTCGTCAGTGAACCTATCCCATCCTTTTTCATAAATTTACCTCTTTATTTTGCCATCTACGCTGTCGGGTGCCAAGCCGCGCTCTAGGGTTAGTGCCTTAGTCACTAGATAGTCATAGCAGTCGGCGGTGTTAGCACTGATGAACTTTTTCCTGTCAAAGACCCGAGTGGGTGGTGTAGATCCGGAGCTTTCGCCTTGCTGTCTCTTTGCTGCTGGTTTTGGTGCCATGGTACTTGAATGGATGAACTTAAGCCAAATTTTCCCCAAACATTACTTGAATAAATTGTCGAACACTTGGTGTGTACTACCCACTAGTCTCCCAAATTTGACCACTGTAACCCAATTATGTCGAATAACTTAGAAAACATTTAGCACAAAAGTTTACCCTTGTTGATTGCACTGATTTCTCCTTTAATGGTGATATTGATGTAGTGGCTGAGGTCAATTGAAGTACTCTCCTCCTTGTTGAAACCTAAACTAGAAGAATCCAAGCTCTATTTTTTGGTGAAATTATATGGAATGGGATGAAATTGATGTAGCTAGGGTTTGGATTTATAGAGAGGACGTAGTGTAAGTATTTAGTGGGTTAATGTAGTGGAGAAGTGGGGAGTTTGTGGCTAATTCGTGGGTTAATGGGGGTATAGACTCTGGTTATGAAAGAAGTAAGTGGAGAAGATAGGTTAACTGTGTGTAACTGCCGAATTTGTCTGTTCAACTTCCCGTACCCCCGCCCCGGGGAGGGGTTATAAGCTGTAGATGTCCGCCCCGATGGGGGGGGGTACACTATTTCTGATCCAAGACCTCCGCCCCGGCGGGGGTTCCTTCATAAAAAGTCTGCCCTAGCGAGGGGGTACACTGCAGCTGAACTTAATTTTTCAAATTCTTTGTGTCCAACATTTATCCATGAGCTTTTTAAGTACCTGAAACACCATAAATTGATAAATTTTAGATAAAAACATGAATATTGAACGTTGAAGGTTGAATTTACTAGAGAACATGACTCGACTAATTACCTAATAAATCGCTAAACTTATACTGTAAACTATGAATTACTTAGCATGCTTAAAAATATTGAGAATACCAGTAAAATTGGGTTGCCTCCCAAGTAGCGCTTGATTTTAAGTCTTTCAGCCTGACTACTCCCTGTTCATGGCACGTCGGTAAATGTGAGTGCGATGACATCATTGTCGATGTCGCCACCCCAATAATGCTTCAGCCGATGATCGTTGACTTTAAACGTCTCCAATGGATTCCTACTGTATAACTCAACGACTCCATGTGGGAAAACCCTCTTGATTATGAATGGCCCCGACCATCTAGATTTGAGTTTCCCTGGGAACAACCGCAGTCGTGAATTGAATAGTAATACTGATTGTCCCAGTTTAAACTTATTCTGCATGATCTTTTGGTCGTGCCACTTCTTAACCTTTTCCTTGTACAACTTTGAGTTCTCGTATGCTTGCAGTCGAAACTCATCTAGTTCGTTTAGTTGGAGCAATCTTTTCTCTCCTGCAGCTGCTTGGTCAAAATTTAGTTTCTGAATGGCCCAATAAGCTTTATGATGTAATTTTACTGGGAGGTGACACATTTTCCCGTAGACCAACTGGTATGGAGACATCCCAATCGGTGTTTTGCATGATGTCCTATAAGCCCATAGTGCGTCGTCCAATTTTAGAGACCAATTTTTTTGGTTTGGGTTCACTACTTTCTCTAAAATCTTCTTCACCTCTCTATTCGAAACCTCAGCTTGACCACTTGTTTGAGGGTGATATGCCGTAGCCACCCTATGGTTGACCCCATATTTTGCCAAAAGAGCTGTAAATGATCTGTTATAGAAGTGACTACCTTCATCACTAATAATTGCTCTTGGCGTGCCAAATCTTTTAAAGATATTCCTATGTAAGAACTTGAGAACCACTTTGGCATCGTTAGTGGGGAGTGCTACGACTTCAACCCATTTTGACACATAATCGATAGCTAACAAGATGTACAGATTGTTAAAAGATGGAGGAAACGTTCACATAAAATCTATTCTCTATACATCAAAAATTTCCACTTCCATGATAGTCTGTAGTGGCATCTCATTCCGCTTTGATATGTTACCCACCCCTTGACATCTGTCGCATGTTTTCACAAACTTGTGGGCATCCTTGAACACCGTAGGCCAATAGAATCCTGCTTGAAGAATCTTGGCCGCTGTCCGCTCACTACTATAATGTCCCCCATATACAGATGAATGACACTCGTGTAGGATATTCTTCACTTCACTGTATGGCACACACCTTCGAATCATCTTGTCGGCGCACTGTCTGAATAAGTACGACTCATCCCACATGTACCACTTAACGTCATATAGGAATTTCTTTATTTGCTATCTCGTCAGATCAGGGGAAGGATATTGCTCATCAAATAGTTGGCAAAATCCGCATACCATGGAAATTCTGCATTAACTCCAAATAGATGTTCATCCGGGAATGATTCATTGATCACACACTTATCTGCTTCTTCTTTATCCAAATTTTCCAGCCTCGATAGATGGTCTGTTACTTGTATTTCTGTCCCCTTTCGATCCTTTATTTCTAAGTCGAATTCCTAAAGGAGAAGGATCCATCTGATAAGTCTAGGCTTAGCATCCTTCTTCGAAATCAAGTAGCGAATTGTTGAGTGATCTGTGTAAACCACCACCTTTGTCACAATCAAATATGCCCTAAATTTGTCGAAGGCATATACCACTGCAAGTAACTCCTTCTCTGTAGTTGTGTAATTCAATTCTGCATCTGTAAGAGTTTTACTTGCATAGTATATAGCGTGGAATATTTTATCTCAACGTTGACCCAAAACAGCCCCTACCACATAGTCGCTCGCATCGCACATCAGTTTAAAGGGCATAGTCCAATCCGGTGCGATGATCACTGGCGCTGTAGTTAACTTCTTATTCAACTGCTCAAATGCTGTTTTACACTCCTCGTTAAATCTGAATATCGCATCCTTCTCTAAAAGACTGCACAATGGCTTTGCAATCATAGAGAAGTCCTTTATAAATCTTCTGTAGAACCCGACATGTCCAAGAAAACTGCGGATTCCCTTTACTGAATTCAGCGGTGGAAGATTCTCGATCATGTCCAATTTGCCTTATAAACCTCTAAACCTTTAGCAGAGACCTTGTGCCCCAGAATTATACCTTCTTTAACCATAAAGTGACACTTCTCCCAGTTGAGTACCAAATTAGTTTCCACACACCATTTCAAAACCATGACCAAGTTCTCAAGACACCTATCTGATAAGTGGTTTTATAACCACTTATTTAGATATTAACTTACTTGAATTTGTTTCTTAAACTCATTTTATTGTATAGATTTTTATGCATTTGTGCTTTGTTTTTTAGTTTCAGTAATGGGAACTCTTTTGCTGATATTGGAGCTAAGTTGTGGTCGTGGTTATAATGGATTGATATTGGACAGTACAATGGAGCTGAGTATATTGCTAGATGATGGAATGAAGATTCAAAGTGAAGTACCTTAAGCCTACAAATCAGCAGAAGTGTGGTGCAGACAAGTCAGGACCAACTGATGCACGGCGCAGCTGTACCTAGACACAGTGCAGCCGCGTTAGACAGACTGCCCAGATCCTGCACAGCGCGCCCTATCCAAGGCTTATCACGGCGCAGCTGCGCCAGTCTTAATTTGGCAGTTGACTTTTAATTCAGTTTTCGGATAGGCTTATTACTTGGAGAAGGATGTTACGACTGAGACTATTATTTAATTAGACTTATTATCAGATGTAAAGGTGTTCCACCCCTTGGGGAATGAAAGAACTATGGTTTTCTTTCTCTCTTGAATTTGAATAATTGATTAGTGTAGATTAGTGTAGTTACTTTCTAGATTTGATTATATTGAAGACTTGAAGTATTTGGAAGGCATTAGAGATTCAATAGTGGATCAAGAAAATAGATTTGCACTCCGATTCTCTACACTTGTTCTTTCTTTGATTCCTAATTGTATTGATGATGTTTATTCAATATGTGGATGGTAGATTTTATTTAGTTATGATTTAAACTCTATTATGAGATTGCAATGGATTCTATGGATTAGTTTATTCTGATATATTTCGTTGTTAGCTTTATTGATTGCTATGGGATTGTCTATTAAGATTCATGCTTATTTGCTTAGTTGATTGGCCATCAACTACTGTGATAATCCATATGGACTCGAGAGACGAAGTATGGGTTTAGATCTGATCTTATTAGCTTATGATTGTATATTCTACATTGTGATAGGATGTATGATTTGTGCTTAATATAGACATATACCGAAGCACCATTCGTAGTTAATTGAGAACTTGGGCTTAAACTAATTATTTATAAATCACATAGACGTATAGTGGTTTAGGTACTGTGGGTGTTCGTGTGTATTCTATCATCTGTGGATTATATGTGATATGGGTATGGTACATTGAGAGATGGATATACTTTACTTTCGTGTTCTTGACTAACAATCCGGTAAAATTAGTTTAGCTTGACAGGGAGTGTGTTGATTTAAATGAGTCAATAGATGAAATTGTGATCTCAAGTCTTCATTGTCTAGTCCCACTCTAGGAATAGTTAGGTTTATTTAATTTCATAGTTTACTTATAAAAGATCAATTCATTTGTTTAAATAAGACTGAAATGGTTATGTGATAGTGTTTGGTGAACTTTATTAGTTAATTCTCCGTGGGAACGATACTTTACTTACTTTTTATTACTTGTTGACCACGTATACTTGCGTGTTGTCCGTAATTAGATTTTACCCAACAAGTTTTTGGCGCCGTTGCCAGGGAATTAGCTTAATAAATTTTTTTGCCAACATTAATTTCAATCAAATTGATCTTAATTTAAATAAATTTTTTTATTTTAATTATCTTATTATATTTCTCTCTTTTCAGATACCATGGGTGACTTTGCTTATCAATGGCCTTATGAAAATATGACTCAACCAAGGGACACAAGAACTGAAGGACTCGATGTATTTTCTACATTTTCAGCATAAATTGCAACATTTTTGGAGAGGTTGGATGTTCTGGCAGCCCAACGCACTCGAGAGATAGCAGTTACATGTAAATATTGTGCTGGCGAGCATCCAAGTTATCAGTGCAACATCAGGGTTGGACAAGTACAGTTTGGGGGTGATTACTGTAAGACCCCGAATTTTATGAAATAAAAGTATTCAATTTTTCTTATAATTACAATTCAGTAAATGGTTAAATTGATAAAAAGTTAAAGTTATGGGTGAAATATGAAATTTTTTCAAAATAAACAAGTGGTTATAAAATAATTATTGTTGTCGGGAAATATTCGTTGGTCGTGGAATATTCTTTCTGTCGGGGAATATTCGTACGACGACACAATTATTTGTGGGCCCCATAACTGAATAACTGTCGGATGAAGAAAACGACAAATTTGAGTTTTTACAAATAACGGCGTAGTTGTTACCGTTAACACTGTTAGAATACCCGGTGGTTAAAATACAGTAATACGCGTAGTTGTACAGTAGTACACGGTATTGCACAGTATTTTTTTCAATTATTGATTCTTACGTGAGAAGACACTACTCAATAATTGTTACAGTAATTACTGTTCAATATTTTATTTTATTGAATCAATAATTGCTGCGTTGATATTTTATATTATTATTGTTTCAATAATTGTTACTGCACAGCATTTTCCATTATCAGATCAATAATTCATATTATTTGAATAATATTATTAGATAGCATTATTGACAATGTCTAGAAAGTTCTGTCTAAGGAGAGGTTTGGTCATCTAATTACGCGCCAGTAAGGAGAAATCCTTATTGGAAAGCCCCCTCTTTCCTGGGAACGGCCTGATTGTCATAAATGTGATTTTATAATATTATTTGTGAATAATTAATTATTGATTCATATGATAAGGAAATATTTATTTTATGTGGATATAAATGAGGGATATATTTTTGTGGTTAAAAATGAAGGAGTTAATGTTGAGGTTTTATTAGTATTTTTGTCGGAATGGAGGTATTAAAAATCATGATTTTTGAGATATTTTGTGGGGGTTATAATTTTTAATTCGACCGTTGGATCGTAGTAATTTTTGGATATGTTATACATATATAAGTTGAGTATATGTCCACAAATTTTGAACCGTTAAAAATGAACGTATGATTTATTATGAATTTTACGAGATGACTGGTTCAGAAATTATTGAATTTTCGGAGTTAATCATTTTGGTAGAAAATTCTAGAATTGGTGGGCCCCACTCTTGATTGGTGAAGAAATATGCTGAGATTTTTATTCAAATATGGTGGGTGGGAATAGTAGCAGGTAAAGCCATCATGTTACAGGTTAAGTCTGCTTCGGCGTGCTAACAATTTCCTATAAATAGAGGGCTAAGTTAGAATTGAAAATCACACCAGAAACATAAGTTTTCTCTCTTTCTCTCTCTATATTATGAAGCATATTTTGTGAGTATTTAGATACTTTGAGAGTTGCTATTCAGTGCAAGTTTCCTTCGGCTTTGCATTCCAATCAGAAATACTGCACTTTTGAGGTAAGGGATAGTAAGGGATTTTAAGGGTTGTTATGTTTTTTAGTTTCGTAATTTTTCTGACCTTCAAAAATTCTGGAAAAATTTGAAATGATATTTTGATGAGTTTTCTTGATTGTGTCCAAAAATGGTGATTTTTGGATGTATAGATTAAGAGTTATGAATTTTATGAGAAAAGACTATTTTAAAAGTAACTGTTTATAACTCCTTGTGGTTAACTCCAAAATTGATGAATTTTTTATTGGAAGTACATGTATATGATAGGAGTATACTCCGTAAATTTCAAAATTTTTAGATAAAAGTATAATTTTTGATAAATATCTAAATATTCGGCTATTTTGGCCACATGAAAAATAGTAAATGACTTTTAAAAATTCTGAGAAAAATATATGTTCACTATAGGACAATATTATACTAAATCCCAGAAAAGAAATATTTTTAGAACTGATTTGGTATTCTTCATGAAAATAGACTAGTTATGAGTAAATGAATTAAATATGTTATGTGAAGTAAGAAAATTGAAAAATAGAATTTTATGGCTTGAGAATCCTATATGAGGTATATGCAGATTTTTGATGAGAGTTTTAGTTATTGGTAATGAAATCTTATGAGTTTGGCATTTTAGGATGATTAAATGTATTATTTAGTAAAATGTAAACAATTAAAATAAATTATTTATAAGCTTAAAAAATATTATTCTTTCAATATCGTTATACCGAAACATTGGTATGTATTTTATTGTGAAATTTTTACCTTTTTCATGCCGAGTTACTATTCATGAATTACTATTCACGAGTTACTATTCATGAGTTACTATTCACGAGTTACTATTCACGGGTAATATTCACGATAAAAATTGGTTTCTTTTTCTAACCAAATTATAGTTGATTTATGAATATGACTCTGGAGATTAAAATTATATATTGATTATATTATTTTTATTATCATATATAACATTTTTATAAACCTAATGATGATATTCTCTTTGACTTGAGTGTAAAGATGGGTAAATTTTTGGTATGATCATGACTATGGGTTCTCTTTGGCCAGTAGTGAAATGTTGAATTGTTGATTGGTATGATCATGACCATTGAATTTATAATTGAATATCTTAAGCTTAAGTACAAAGGTGAATTGATCAACATGGTTATAATTATTGTTTATATAAATTCTGAAATGATTATATATTTCTTTGAGATATTAATATATTTGGCCTGTAGTGCAAATATGAACTGTTGATGAATATATTTGGCCGTACTGCAAATATGAACGGTTGAGGAATATCTTTGGCCTATAGTGCAAAGATGAATTATTGATGAATATCTTTGGCCTGTAACGCAAAGATGAATTGTTGATGAATATCTTTGGCCCGTAGTGCAAAGATGACATGTTGTTGAATATCTTTGGCCAGTAGTGCAAAGATGAACAGTTGTTGAGATAAACATGACCAACTGGTGATACAAATGAATATCTTTGGCCGTAGTGCAAAGATGAAGTTATTAGTATGATTATGAACAGGAACTGTGATTTGATATAACCATGATCTTTGATGTTTCAGGTAAAGACATGTGATGAAAATTATATTCGTCCGGGGTGCGAAGAAAAATTTAGAGTCACAATTATGATTATGAGTTATATGATTGTAGAAAGGAACTGTTGAGTGATGTTACATGGATAAAACATTGTTGGTGAATTTTTAACATGGAGGAGATAATAGACTTTATGGTCTATTTGACTCTTCTAATGGATTGCTCGTTCCGCTGCAACTATGGTTGAAATTTTTGTCATCTACCATATGTTCTAAATCTCTGATTTATTACTGATGAAGACTATTGATAATTTATTTATCTTTAGTCATGATATTCTTTACTGGGCTAGTTGTGCTCACCCTTCTGTTTCACAATTCCTTTCAGGTAATAAAAGTGTAGCTGGGTCGAGTGGGGGATAACAGGGAAATAAAACGGTGGTCTATAGCTGTTGAGGGTGAGGCGAACCTAACGTTGGAAGGGAGTTTTGTCACTATCATACAAGATGTCTAATGACATACAACCTCGTATCATCATAAGACAGGGATGTGCTCATCCACTTGCTGAGTATATTTACGAGCACTACCTATATAATCTTGGTATTTGTTTGAAGTATAATTCTCAATTAGAGACAGTGGAGATAATGATAAGTCAAGAGAAGACTCACCATTGGGAAGAATATGATAGTAATCTTCTCGTTTTTCTTTGGGGTATATTGGGTCAACCAAGGATAATTCTGTGGCCATATGATATCTATCACAACCTAGACGAATGGCCTCCCATGTACGAAGGTTTCCTTGAGCACTTCCCAAAGATTCTAATTTCTAAAACAGCTTTTGACTATACCTTTATGTAAGGTGTCATTGTGAGGTGATGTCCACGGTTGGAACAAGAGTTACATTTGGTATATATTTGTATCCAAACTCACATCATATGTGTTGTTGTATTTTGCACGATAATTGTTGTAATAAAGTTGTAGTTGTTTTCTGTACCATGTATTTGGCGACTCAGAATATGTTGGATGGAATGGACCTGTTTTGGGGTTGTCCTAGTTGGTATCAGAGCTTAGGGATATGATCTCTGGCGGAGATCGGGGAATAGAACTAGGAGGGGAGAGATGAGTAAATCCTTCGCTAGTGTGTCCTACCTAAGCTTATTTGTTGGTCAGTCATAATATCGGGATATTATGTGATATGTTAATTTGTTCAATTAACCTTTGTTTTGAAGCTGTATTCTAAAATGATATCTGAAATACAGGAGATGAACAATGGAGAAATCATGAGGACAGAGAAGATGAAATCTGAAATGAAAGTAAGGTATTCTTAACTCTTCGAAATACCAAGTACGTAAATTTCGGGGACGAAATTTCATAAGGAGGGGAGATTGTAAGACCCCGAATTTTATGAAATAAAAATATTTAAATTTTCTTATAATTACAATTCAGTAAATGGTTAAATTGATAAAAAGTTAAAGTTATGGGTGAAATATAAAAAATTTTCAAAATAAACAAGTGATTATAAAATAATCATTGTTGTCGGAGAATATTCGTTGGTCGTGGAATATTCTTTCTGTCGGGGAATATTCTTACGACGACACAACTATTTGTGGGCCCCATAACTGAATAACTGTCAGATGAAGAAAACGACAAATTTGAATTTTTACAAATAACGATGTAGTTGTTACCGTTAACACTGTTAGAATACCCGATGGTTAAAATACAGTAATACGCGTAGTTGCACAGTAGCACACGGTATTGCACAGTATTTTTTTCAATTATTGATTCTTACGTGAGAAGACACTACTCAATAATTGTTACAGTAATTAATGTTCAATATTTTATTTTATTGAATCAATAATTGCTACGTTGATATTTTATATTATTGTTGTTTCAAGAATTATTACTGCACAGTATTTTTCATTATCAGATCAATAATTCATATTATTTGAATAATATTATTAGATAGCATTATTTACAATGTCTAGAAAGTTCTGTCTAAGGAGAGGTTTGGTCATCTAATTGTGCGCCAGTAAGGAGAAATCCTTATTGGAAAGCCCCCTCTTTCCTGGGAACGGCCTGATTGTCATAAATGTGATTGTGTAATATTATTTGTGAATAATTAATTATTGATTCATATGATAAGGAAATATTTATTTTACGTGGATATAAATGAGAGATATATTTTTGTGGTTAAAAATGAAGGAGTTAATGTTGAGGTTTTATCAGTATTTTTATCGGAATGGAGGTATTAAAAATCATAGTTTTTGAGATATTTTGTGGGGGTTATAATTTTTAATCTGACCGTTGGATCGTAGTAATTTTTGGATATGTTATACATATATAAGTTGAGTATATGTCCACAAATTTTGAACCATTAAAAATGAACGTATGATTTATTATGAATTTTACGAGATGACTGGTTCAGAAATTATTGAATTTTCGGAGTTAATCATTTTTGTAAAATATTCTAGAATTGGTGGGCCTCACTCTTGGTTGGTGAAGAAATGTGCTGAAATTTTTATTCAAATGTGGTGGGTGGGAATAGTAGCAGGTAAAGCCATCAAGTTACAGGTTAAGTCTGCTTCGGCGTGCTAACAATTTCCTATAAATAGAGGGCTAAGTTAGAATTGAAAATCACACCAGAAACATAAGTTTTCTCTCTTTCTCTCTCTATATTATGAAGTATATTTTATGAGTATTTAGATACTTTAAGAGTTGCTATTCAGTGTAAGTTTCCTTCGGCTTTGCATTCCAGTCAAAAATACTGCACTTTTGAGGTAAGGGATAGTAAGGGATTTTAAGGGTTGTTATGTTTTTCAGTTTCGTAATTTTTCTGACCTTTAAAAATTCTGGAAAAATTTGAAATGATATTTTGATAAGTTTTCTTCATTGTGTCCAAAAATGGTGATTTTTGGATGTATAGATTAAGAGTTATGAATTTTATGAGAGAAGACTATTTTAAAAGTAACTGTTTATAACTCCTTGTGGTTAACTCCAAAATTGATGAAATTTTTATTGGGAGTACATGTATATGATAGGAGTATACTCTGTAAATTTCAGAATTTTTAGATAAAAGTATAATTTTTGATAAATGTCTAAATATTCAGCTATTTTGGCCATATGAAAAATAGTAAATGACTTTTAAAAATTCTGAGAAAAATATATGTTCACTATGAGACTATATTATGCTAAATCCCAGAAAAGAAATATTTTTGGAACTGATTTGGTATTCTTCATGAAAATAGACTAGTTATGAGTAAATGAATTAAATATGTTATGTGAAGTAAGAAAATTGAAAAATAGGATTTTATGGCTTGAGAATCCTATATGAGGTATATGCAGATATTTGATGAGGGTTTTGGTTATTGGTAATAAAATCTTATGAGTTTGGCATTTTAGGATGATTAAATGCATTATTTAGTAAAATGTAAACAATTAAAATAAATTGTTTATAAGCTTAAGAAATATTATTCTTTCAATATCATTATACCGAAATATTGGTATGGATTTTATTGTGAAATTTTTACCTTTTTCATGCCGAGTTACTATTCATGAATTACTATTCACGAGTTACTATTCATGAGTTACTGTTCACGAGTTACTATTCACGGGTAATATTCACGATAAAAATTGGTTTCTTTTTCTAACCAAATTATAGTTGATTTATGAATGACTCTGGAGATTAAAATTATATATTGATTATATTATTTTTATTATCATATATAACATTTTTATAAACCTAATGATGATATTCTCTTTGACTTGAGTGTAAAGATGGGTAAATTTTTGGTATGATCATGACTATGGATTCTCTTTGGCCAGTAGTGAAATGTTGAATTGTTGATTGGTATGATCATGACCATTGAATTTATAATTGAATATCTTAAGCTTAAGTACAAAGGTGAATTGATCAACATGGTTATAATTATTGTTTATATAAATTCTGAAATGATTATATATTTCTTTGAGATATTAATATATTTGGCCTGTAGTGCAAATATGAACTGTTGATGAATATATTTGGCCGTACTGCAAATATGAACTGTTGAGGAATATCTTTGGCCTATAGTGCAAAGATGAATTATTGATGAATAACTTTGGTCTGTAATGCAAAGATGAATTGTTGATGAATATCTTTGGCCCGTAGTGCAAAGATGACATGTTGTTGAATATCTTTGGCCAGTAGTGCAAAGATGAACAGTTGTTGAGATAAACATGACTAACTGGTGATACAAATGAATATCTTTGGCTGTAGTGCAAAGATGAAGTTATTAGTATGATTATGAACAGGAACTGTGATTTGGTATAACCATGATCTTTGATGTTTTAGGTAAAGACATGTGATGAAAATTATATTCGTCCTGGGTGCGAAGAAAAATTTAGAGTCACAATTATGATTATGAGTTATATGATTGTAGAAAGGAACTGTTGAGTGATGTTACATGGATAAAACATTGTTGGTGGATTTTTAACATGGAGGAGATAATAGACTTTATGGTCTATTTGACTCTTCTAATGGATTGCTTGTTCCGCTGCAACTATGGTTGAAATTTTTGTCATCTACCATATGTTCTAAATCTCTGATTTATTACTGATGAAGACTATTGATAATTTATTTATCTTTAGTCATGATATTCTTTACTGGGCTAGTTGTGCTCACCCTTCTGTTTCACAATTCCTTTCAGGTAATAAAAGTGTAGCTGGGTCGAGTGGGGGATAACAGAGAAATAGAACGGTGGTCTATAGCTGTTGAGGGTGAGGCGAACCTAACGTTGGAAGGGTGTTTTGTCACTATCATACAAGATGTCTAATGACATACAACCTCGTATCATCATAAGACAGGGATGTGCTCATCCACTTGCTGAGTATATTTACGAGCACTACCTATATGATCTTGGTGTTTGTTTGAAGTATAATTCTCAATTAGAGACAGTGGAGATAATGATAAGTCAAGAGAAGACTCACCATTGGGAAGAATATGATAGTAATCTTCTCGTTTTTCTTTGGGGTATATTGGGTCAACCAAGGATAATTCTGTGGCCATATGATATCTATCATAACCTAGACGCATGGCCTCCCATGTATGAAGGTTTCCTTGAGCACTTCCCAAAGATTCTAATTTCTAAAACAGTTTTTGACTATACCTTTATGTAAGGTGTCATTGTGAGGTGATGTCCACGGTTGGAACAAGAGTTACATTTGGTATATATTTGTATCCAAACTCACATCATATGTGTTGTTGTATTTTGCACGACAATTGTTGTAATAAAGTTGTAGTTGTTTTCTGTACCATGTATTTGGCGACTCAGAATAGGTTGGATGGAATGGACCTGTTTTGGGGTTGTCACAATTACCTCAACAACTATGTTTATCCCAATTATCATCAAGGTTGGGGGTAACCCTCGGATTTTGAATGGAGTTATAACTATCGAGACCCATACTGTGTCCCAAGTCCAACACATCTATCAGATTTCTCATATCCATCTCCATTGCGATAAGAAGAAAATCTAGAGTTAAAGGAATTTATGTCTTAGAGCATAGCAGACCAAGAAGAGATGATAATGAGTCAAAAGTTATCAGCCCAGAATCTTAACAGACAGATGGAACAACTCATTAACTCCTCAATGAATGGTCCTCAATACATAGATTTCGAAACTGAACAAGATAATTCAAGATTGGAGGATTTGTGGTTCAAATTTGTAGTATCAACTGAGGAGAAGATGATTGAGCAAGAGAGGTCAATTCAAAATCTTCAGAATCAGATGGATCAAATATTCAAAGCCTTGAACAATCACCCTCAAAATAATTGGTGCTATGTTATGGATGATGAAACTGAGGGAGAACCAGAAGTGTACATGCCACTAGATGAGTTCAAAGAAGTTGTCATTGAAGAGACAACTGGGGAATTGGATAATGTAGAACATGAACTGTCTTGTATAATAACCCAAGTGCCTTTTCAGTTAGAGTTAAAAAATTCAATGAACTTTGCACACCCATATCCTCTTGGTAGCCACATTCAAAGTAAAGATCGGTATGATAAAGAGGCTTCTTATACACCATGGTGGGTTGAGGAAGAGAAAAGAAAAGAGGAAAAGCCCGATGTACTTTCCATGCCTCAATGTAACAATTTATTCCCAAATACAACAGACGAGGCACCTAGCTATGCAAAAGAAGTAGGAGCATCATGCTCAGGAAATATGCTAGGTTGTTTCAATTCTCATACTAGCAAGATGGGGAACCTACCAAAGCACATAGCAGTTCTAATTGATGGAGGGTTCTTAACTTATCGTAGGGGAATTAGATAGCAGTGTCAAGAACAGAGTCCAGCTAATGGACTATAAATCGAGCGCTTGATGGGAGGCACCCCATCAAATATCTCTCTTTCTATTTGTTTAATTCTCCATTATCCATAGTCTATCATTTTCCTTCCTCTGTGTTTAATTCTTTCTGCTTTAATTAGTTTATTATTATTTTAGTTAAATAAAATTTTATTAGCAAGTGTTAGTTAGGATTAAATATAGTCTGATAGTTCATTTTGTTCCTTTCCAGGAATAATGAATTAAGCAGCAGTGTGAGAAGTCAAACATCAGAGTACAGTAGTGAGCCAGAACCAGACCCAGGGCAGCGCAGCTGCGCCACCTTCCCATTCAATCACAGTGCAGCTGCGCCCGAGCGTGCAGTCAAAATTTTTTTTAAAAAGAAAATCAGGAGCCGGTCCAAACCACAACTCTTATTTCATTTGAAAACCTTCGAGCGCTCCCTCTTTCTCTCTAAAAATTGAAACCCATATGCCCCTTCTCCTCTCCTGAATCCAACGTCGAATCTTGCAGATTTCATCCCCCACCACTCTCTCTTTCTCACCCAAACCCTAGTTTTTCATTCCTCTAGTAGGTCTCGAACAGTGATAGCTGTCAAGGGATTTCAGTTCTGTACACCACCTGTTCTATTGAAGTTCAACAAGAGCATCTCAGTCAGTGGGGTAGCACAACACGTGTTCGATCAAAGGTCAGAGAAGATTATGGGTTCGCATTGGAGGACACTTTGACAGAAAATGGCATAATAGTATTGATATTGAGTACATCTCAGTGGGTTGGTACAGAGTGTGATAAAGTCTGGGTAATTTGAGGATAACATCATCATCAGATAGTACATTCAACTTCCAAATCATGGCACCCAAACGAATTCGCACACCATCCCCTTCGTTGAGCAGTGAGCAGGAGAGCGAGGGTAATAACAGAAATGTGATGGATACCTCCCGATTTGTGAACCTCTCGGCCCAACACTACTATAAGGATGTTTTAGTGTGCAAGTATTTCGTACTAGAGATGGGATTCCGGCCGGGGAAAGAAGACGAAAAATTAAAGGAACAGATTGTGGGACATGGATGGGCTGTTGTGGTGGCCAAACCGGTGGCTGCACCAATGGCTATAGTAAGGGAATTTTATGCCAACGCTCGCAAAACTCAAAATGGTATCTCTTTTATATGAGGAAGGAAGGTGAGGTATACCAAATAAGTAATTAATGAGATATTCCATGTGGAGACATTGCCATCAGGTGCTGAGAATTGGGCTGAGTCACAAAGATTTGAGACAGATTTTGACAAGTTGGTGAAGGAGCTGTGCAAGCCAGGCACAAAATGGACTACCAAAGTTGGCACTAACAGGAAAGTGCACTTCCCACAGACTTCGCTCAGCTGATATGCCAAGGCATGGTATAGCTTCATATGTGCGAACATATTCCCAACCAGCCATCATGTCGATGTCACAACTGAAAGAGCTACTTTTCTTTATGGCATACTGAAGATGAAAGCAATTAACATCGGGCACGTGATCAATCAATCAATGATGTGATATATGAGGGGTAGTACTTCAGGGGGAATACCACACGCTTCTCTTATTACTCGACTGTGCTTGGCTGTGGGGGTTGAGTGGGATACTGAGGCTCTACAGACGCTGATGAGGGACATAGACCATACCACTATTCAGAAGTACGCCATTTGGAATGGTGCAGAGTCTCACCCTCGGGGTTTGGGGTTCATTATACCTGAGGATGAGTCCAAGAGTGAAGAAGATGAAGGAGATAATGAAGAAGAGGAAGATGAGGACACTGCTGCTCCTCCAGGCAGGCAAGACCGTGACATTCGCCTCCTTCAAAGAAGGATGGATGCGATGCACACGAATTTCCAAGCTTTTACTGTTGAGTTTTATGGAGTCCTATCAAATGCACTCAGTCAGCTGGGTGCACATGTCCAGTTTCTGACATATGGGATGGCTACTCCATTTCCACCTCCAGACACTCCACCTAAGCAAGAGGAGGATGGTGATGATGAAGACAGCTAGGGGAGTTTCCTTATACCTTTTATCTCCAATAAGGACATTGTAGTTTTTAAGTTTGGGGGTATTAGGTTTATTTGTTGCATTTAGGCTTATTTGTTGCATTTAGTATAATTCATGTCATGTTACATTGTGGTTGGTTGATTGTGTTAAGAATTATTGCATTATGTTTTGCTAATTACATTTAGGAAATGTTGCATTTTGTATTTGTATTTGTATTTGCATGAATCCAGTGTCAGTTGATTTGTTATTTAGTTGGCCTATGAGGAAATTAAGACTACTTGATTTTTGAACTGAATTAAAACTTAAGCTTGGTTGTGATGTCATATCATTATATAAATCCTTATCTGTCTGATACTAATATAACCGGTTAGCACTCTTGAGTAACCATTATGATATGCTTAGTTTAAATTTTCACATACTTGTCTTCTGGTGGGAATTCTGTGTTTTAATGAAAGAATGTTAGTACTTAGATAAGTAATAGCTAGTACTGTTAAAAGCCTAAGTTTGGGGGAAGTCAGTGTTATGCATGCACCTTTGTTAAAAAAAAGGAGAAAAAGTATTGAAACCTTCCCAAGTTAATTATTGAAGCTTGTGGTTGGGCGGGATGGAGCATAAAACGCACTCGCTATCTAAAAAAAAATTAATAAACACCGTGGGAAAGTGCGATAATTGCCCTCGTGAGTAAATAAAGGCATAAATTTCCTTGTTGACTCTGAACTTAAGTAATGTATGGTTTTGGGTAGAACTTGTTTGATTTACTGCTTATCTTGAGTTAAAACTGGTTCTATCCCTCTAAGAAGCATAATATGTGAAAAATTTATTCAATATCATGTTTAGTGATTGCTTTACACTCACACACTATATCAGTACCGACAGATTTGGATTTACAGAGTGTTATGCTTTATGATCTTGTCTTGGATAGCTTTTCAATTTGATTATCTTGTAGTTTTTCTGAGGCATTGTAATTGAATTTCATTTCTGGCTGACTATTGGATTCAAGTTCATGATAGTGTAGGATGCATACATGGTAGTTTTGCATTACATTTTGGTGTGGTTTTTTTTGGTTGCTTGAGGGCAAGCAACAATTTAAGTTTGGGGGTATTTGATAAGTGGTTTTATATCCACTTATTTAGTTATTAACTTACTTGAATTTGTTGCTTAAACTCATTTTATTGTATAGATTTTTATGCATTTGTGCTATGTTTTGTAGTTTCAGTAATGGGAACTCTTTTGGTGATATTGGAGCTAAGTTGTGGTCGTGGTTATGATGGATTGATATTGGACAATATAATGGAGCTGAGTATATTGCTAGATGATGGAATGAAGATTTAAAGTGAAGTACCTTGAGCCTACAAATCAACAGAAGTGTGTAGCAAACAAGTCAGGACCAACTGATGCACGGCGCAGCTGCGCCCAGACACAGCACAACAACGCCCTATCCAAGGCTTATCACGGCGCAGCTGCGCCAGTCTTAATTCGGCAGTTGACTTTTAATTCAGTTATCGAATAGGCTTATTACTTGGAGAAGGATGTTACGACTGAGACTATTATTTAATTAGACTTATTATCAGATGTAAAGGTGTTCCACCCCTTGGGGGATGAAAGAACTATTATTTTCTTTCTCTCTTGAATTTGAATAATAGATTAGTGTAGATTAGTGTAGTTACTTTCTAGATTTGATTATATTGAAGACTTGAAGTATTTGGAAGGCATTAGAGATTCAATAGTGGATCAAGAAAATAGATTTGCACTCCGATTCTATACACTTGTTCTTTCTTTGATTCCTAATTGTATTGATGATGTTTATTCAATATGTGGATGGTAGATTTTATTTAGTTATGATTTAAACTCTATTCTGAGATTGCAATGGATTCTATGGATTAGTTTATTCTGATATATTTTGTTGTTAGCTTTATTGATTGCTATGGGGTTGTCTATTAAGATTCATGCTTATTTGCTTAGTTGATTGGACATCAACTACTGTGATAATCCATATGGACTCGAGAGACGAAGTATGGGTTTAGATCTGATCTTATTAGCTTATGATTGTATATTCTACATTGTGATAGGATGTATGATTTGTGCTTAATATAGAAATATACCGAAGCACCATTCGTAGTTAATTGAGAACTTGGGCTTAAACCCTAATTATTTGTAAATCACATAGACGTATAGTGGTTTAGGTACCGTGGGTGTTCATGTATATTCTATCATCTGTGGATTATATGTGATATGGGTATGGTACATTGAGAGATGGCTATACTTTACTTTTGTGTTCTTGACTAACAATCTGGTAAAATTAGTTTAGCTTGACAGGGAGTGTGTTGATTTAAATGAGTCAATAGATGAAATTATGATCTCAGGTCTTCATTATCTAGTCTCACTCTAGGAATTGTTAGGTTTATTTAATTTCATAGTTTACTTATAAAAGGTCAATTCATTTGTTTAAATAAGACTGAAATGGTTATGAGCTACTGTTTGGTGAACTTTATTAGTTAATTCTCCGTGGGAACGATACTTTACTTACTCTTTATTACTTGTTGACCACGTATACTTGCGTGTTGTGCATAATTAGATTTTACCCAACACTATCAAAAGTGTTTCCGTAGACTGAAAAGTCATCCATGAAAACTTCAACCTCTTTTTCTACCATGTCTGAGAAGATATCCACCATGCATCTTTGGAATGTAGCTGGTGCATTACATAACCCAAAGGACATCCTTCTAAATGTAAATGTGTTATATGGGCATGTAAAGGTGGTCTTCTCTTGATCCTCGGAAGCTATGACGATTTGGTTATACCCCGAGTATCCATCCAGTAAGAAATAGTACTCATGTCCAGCTAGTCTATCTAACATCTGATCAATGAAGGGTAAAGGAAAGTGATCCTTTCGGGTTGCCTTATTTAGCTTTCTGTAGTCTATGAACACCCTCCCTCCGGTCACTGTCCTCCTCGAAATCAGCTCATTATCTTCATTCTTGACCACTATCATTCCTCCCTTTTTTGGCACACACTGTACTGGACTGACCCATGCACTGTCTGAAATCGGGTAAATAATTCCTGCATCCAACCACTTCAAAACTTCTTTCTTTACCACTTCTTTCATGATTGGATTTAATCTTCTCTGCTGTTCCACTGTTGGCTTCATATCCTCTTCCATGAGAATCTTGTGCATGCAAAAGGTGGGGCTGATCCCCTTTATGTCGGCAATGGTCCAGCCAATCGCAAACTTGCATCCTCTCAAAATCCTCAGCAATTTACTTTCCTACAATTCATTAAGTGCAGATGCAATAATAACATGTAAAGTATTTAAATCACCTAAATAAGCATACTTGATGTGTTTAGGAAGTGGTTTGAGCTCAAGAGTGGGTGGCTCCTCAAGTGAAGGTTTCATCCGAGTTGAAGCTTTTTCCTCCGTGTGTAATGGCTCGAATGGAACTTTAAATCTACTAACCCTCGGCAAAGCATCCAACATGTGTAAATAATCCATGAACTCTAGATCATCCAAATCCTCATCCCCCAGCAGTGTAGTTTCCAATGGATCACTGACCAAACCTTTAACCATATCATCATTAACTATACGGTCGATGACATCCACCTGGAAACACTCCTCTTCATCCATAGGGAACTTCTTGGCTTGGAACACATTGAACGTGACTTCCTGATCTTGGACCCTCATGGTTAATTCATCTTTTTGCACATCGATGAGAGTTCTGACCGTAGCGAAGAATGGTCTCCCTAAGATGATTGGGATGTTCTTGTCTTCCTCAAAATCCAAAATTATGAAGTCAACTAGAAATATGAATTTGTCCACCTTAACAAAAATATCCTCCACAATGCCTCTCGGATATGTTACCGTTATATCTGCTAACTGTAGTGATATGTTCATAGGCTTTGGAACTGGTAGACCCAATTCGGTTTAAACGGATAATGGCATGAGGTTTACACTTGCCCCCAAATCACACAAACACTTTTTAAATGCCATGTTACCGATCGTGCAAGGTATAGTAAAACTCCTCGGATCCTTCAACTTTGGGGGCAACTTTCACTATAAAACCGCGTTAAATTTCTCAGTCAAAGCCACAGTTTCATAATCTTCTAACTTTTTCTTCCTAGACAAAATACCCTTCATGAATTTGGCATAACTAGGCATCAGTTCTAGGGCTTCTGCAAACGGAATATTAATTTGAAGTTTCTTGAAAACTTCCAAAAATTTGGCAAATTGCTTATCTAATTTCTATTTTTGAATCCTCTGCTGAAACAGTGGTGGAGGATACACAATTGGCTCCACATCTGACTTGCTCTTGTCCCCTTGCTTTTCTCCATCTTGTTTATCTGCAACCACTTTGTTTTCATTTTTCGTGACATCCTGCTGTGCTGAATTTTCTGAAATGTTCCCATCAAGATGTTTTCCACTCCTCAACGTTATTGCTTGACACTGCTCAAGATTCCCCTTCGGATTCTTTTCTATGTCACTTGGTAGAGTCCCTTGCGGCCTATTATTCAATGCTAAGGCAAGCTGTCCCATCTGATTTTCTAAATTTTTGATGGACACTGCTTGTGTTTTCATTGCCGCCTCATTTCCCGTTATGTATTTCATCAAAAGCTCTTCTAAGTCTGTTTTCTTTTCTTGATGCGGAGCTACTTGTTGATTCTGATTTTGGAACCCTGGAGGATAAGAAGGTCGTGGAGCCTGCTGATTTTGATTGTTGCTCAATGAAAAATTTGGATGGTTCCTATTCCCCGGGTTGTAGGCATTTTGATACATGTTATGTGGAATTCTATTGTAGCTGCCCACAAATTGAACCGATGTTGGGTTGATGGCACACTGCTCTATAGGATGTTCTCCTGCACACAACTCACAAACATATGCCACCTGCTGTAGTTGTGCACCCGTCAGAGTATCCATTTTCTTTGATAAGGCAGCAATCTGTGCTGCCAACGCTGTTACTCCGTCTACCTCTAATACTCCAGCTACCTTAGGTTGTGTCATCCTCGATGTAGGACACTGGTAGTTATTAGCTGCCATAATTTCAACTAACTCATATGCCTCCTCATAACTCTTGGCCATAAATGCTCCACCCGACGCTGCATCTATACTAGTCCTGAGATTCCCCTTCAACCCATTGTAAAATGTATTCATCTGCATCCATTTGGGTAGTCCATGAAGAGGGCACTTTTTGAGCAATTCCTTGTACCATTCCCATGCCTCATATAAAGACTCCCCATGCTGCTGCTCAAACATATGGTGATCTCGTTTCTCATCTTTACAGTTTTGGCTGGTGGAAAGAACTTAGCCAGGAACTTCTGAGCAAGGTCTTCCCAAGTAGTTATTGATCCCGATGGTAGAGTATGTAACTAACTCTTCGCCTTGTCCTACAGAGTGAATGGGAACAAACGAAGTATGTCTGCTTCATCCGACACCCCATTGTATCTGAAGGTGTCACATATCTCCAAAAAGCTGATCAAGTGTTCATTCAGCTCATCGTTGGCTAGTCCCCCAAACTGAACTGAATTCTGAATCATCTGAATAGTCCCATGCTTAATCTCAAATGTATTTGTAGCAATCGCCATCCTAGTGATACTCGACTGAAGTTCAGTCACCTTAGGAGTAACAAAATCCCTCAACGTTTTCTGGTCTTTTGCAGCCATTATTTCTTTTGTCTTAGAATTCTCAAAGTTTTCCCTTGTGTCCTTTATCCACTTACTTAGCCTTTGAAACCTTTTCTTGATGTCGTCCTCAAAAGGAAGCAAGTCTGAGTTTTTAGACCGAGTTTGCATAAACTGACTCCAAGAACCTGAAACAAGAGAGAACACAACAAAAGAAAAATATTTAAGTGAAACTGGACTAATTAAATTGATATTGAAAAATATTAAAATCTATACTAAGTCCCCAGCAACGGCGCCAAAAACTTGTTGGCTAAAATCTATATACGCTCACACGCAAGTGTACGTGGTCAACAAGTAATATAATGATAAGTCAAGTATCGTTCCCACAGAGATCAGTATGAAATTAATCCTAACAATTACCAGCTTTATATTAATCCAAATTTTATTAAACTATCCAATTCAATGATTATAACTATTAAAAACTAAAAATATAAGAATACTAAGCAATCAATAAGTTCAAAATCTGTAATTTAAAACAAATAATGGAGAATTAGGCTTACGACTTCACTTGAAGTATCACTCCGATTACTACACCCTATTTTAGCTCAATTCACTATCCCAATTTATTAATCAAGAACACAAATTAGAATCCCAATTTACTACCCATCTCTTGATGCACTAATATCATATTAACTTAAATCCACAAATTAGATAGAATTAAGCTAAACACCTTAATCAACTAATTCACTATATTTCTATGTGAATTACAATAAAAGAAGATTTAATTTCAAGTTCTCTATCCAATTACATGCGATGTTAAGCATATCTCTACCCTAACATTCATCAAGATTCCATTCACTCACAGAATTCAAGAACACATGCTATAATGACTAAGTCTAGATTCATATTTCCTCTCACGAGTCCATACAATTTCACACAAAATTGGTGATCAAGCAATTCATAAATTAAAACACAAATCACTATAGATAAACTGAAAGATAGATTATTAAACTGAAATTCAAGGCTATATAATCATCGTTCAACCATAAGATCCGTTATAAGCTTAATAAGTAAATTAGTTCATCACAAACGAATTAAACACTGAAATCATAAAAGTAATCATCATCCCAATTACAAATATTAAAATAAAGAAGTAGAATGAATTCAGAACCACCCTTCTCCTTAGCTTCAACTTGCAATTATCGTGACTTAGACCTTCAATCCTTCCTCCAATGCTATCTCTCCAAATTAGGGCTTCCAATTCCTAATTGATTGTAAGATCCCTTCTCCCTTGTTGTTACTTGCTAATATCCAGCCTTGGACACGTATTTTGACCATAATTTGACTCCAATTACAGTTCCAAACCATGCCAATCTCATTCCTTCACGACTCTGCAACATTGCAATTCAGATAGGAGTCTGCCTTTCCCGTACCCCCGCCCCGGCAAGGGTTTTTCCTTATTAAGTGCCCGCCTCGGCGGGGGGTGGGGGGGGGGGGGTGCTACTGTCTTCGATTAGGTACCCCCGCCCCGGCGGGGGGTCTTTCTGCTGCAGTCCAGTTTTAGCTCTTTTTCTTACCAAGTTTCGCCACGAAACCACCATTTAAGTTCAAATGCTATGCCACCATACCTAAACATAAAAATAACACTAAAAAAATAAAATGAATCACAAACATGACGAATTAACACGGTTTAAGCTCGAATTAGAGGCCGATTCGTAGGTATAAAACCCATTCATCATTCATTCCCACCAGATTCGGTGTTCACTTTCCATTCGATCATTTCTAACTGCCCAAATAAAATAAAATTTTAACAAATAAAACTTCCCATTAAAAGGGTTCCTGTGACACCCCCAAATCTGGGAACTTCATTCCCACAAAATTTGGTGTTCACTATCCGAAACAATTACATCTATCTACCCATATTTACGGTTAAAGACATAACTTAAATAAATCAAACAATAATCTTCCCTATTAAAGGGTTACATCAACTTAAAACAATCCCAGGTAATCTAACCTTAAATTATTACATAAGTCTGGGAAATACATCACATAATTAAATAAGTCTCATAAAATAAATTCTGTAAATAAAATTAAACAAGTCTTCTTCATTTGGACATCTTGCTAGTGGACGACTCTTCAACTTTCTCAATTTTAGCTGCAGTGTTAATTGCAAGAGTGAGCAAACAATTGCTCACTAATATAAAGAATGATAATAGCAGTAACATAAGGGTAAGCAATGAATACTGAATAATAGAGAACTTGTTCTATGAATCAAGAATAGAAAACATGTTTAAGATTTATATCTGAGGGTCTTAAGACCATGAACGATGTCCCAGGTTACTAAGTACTTCTACCTCAACCTTAACAGTCATTTAGACTATACAGACCCTTCCTTACGTACTTCGGGAGATCAGCCCTTCGTACCATGTATTGTGCACAAATATCTAAACGCTAACGCGTACTTAATCCCCTATATTAGGGTTGTTCATCTCAGTTTGACTTTAGGACTTTCACACTAAAGAAAGTTTAGTTTGGATTCGCTTAACATCGATTCTAGAATTTTAGAACACTCATCAATTATAGATTAGACCAATCAATAAAGGTTTATTTGCTATTCGAAGGTTCAACACGATAATATAAGATTTAACAACGATACTTAAGTCAAAGATTGAATATCAATAATATACAATTGAATAGACATTGATATACAAAGTATTACATCCAAAAGAGTTAGAAAATCTCATTTGGAACAATGAACTTGGGCAATATATGATTTGGATAACAAGAAACAAAAGTTAGGAACTTGCTCAATAAATGTCTAAAGATAAGAAACTTGCATAACGATATCAAATTAGGAATGTGAAACTTGCTCAATATAAAGAATTAGAATATAAGAGCTTGCATAATCATAAACAAAATAGAACCAAGAAACTTGATCAACATAAAAATAAGGTTTAAGAACTTGCATAATGAAAAATTAGGGTTAGAGAACTTGTATAATGAAAAATTAGGGTTAGAGAACTTGCCTCATGCGTAAGCTACACAAGTATAATAAACGTTCGCCAAATACCCTGCATATACCATTGAAATCGCAATATCGATTAGTTAAACTAACATTTAACCCTATAGATTTAACTTTCATTCAAATTCATCTCATTCACCTATCTCACATTCCAATCTCTGACACCATTTACAGATCTGAAATCACCAACTTAATAAGGCATCGTCACGTCAATTATCAAGTTAAAGTTTTCTAAGTCTTTATCTTTTCAATCTAAAAATCACCAAAGACATGATCATAATCTGTTATGGAACTTCATTACATGTTTAAATCCTTAGACTAGGTTATGCCAACACATCATGGACTGAAACTAAAAAAAACAAACTGCCTCTGCTCAGGGGACGGTGCAGCTGCGTTGCCCCAAGCCTTGACACCGGCGCAGCTGTGCTGGTGCTCGATCCTAGAAACTCAACAGGCGCAGCTGCGTCGTTTCTGCCTTTGGTTGCGCCAGTACACAAACAAAAACTACAACAACTTCAGCACTGTTACAAACCAAAACTCTAATTCCCAATTTTACAGTACCATAGACAACCCACACACTAAAAACTTAACCTAAGGCACATAACATATACAATCAATCATTCTAACACCTAAAATAACTTATATAATCAAATTTAGAAGATTAAAAACCATATTTTTGCTATTTTCTTCAATTTTAACACATTTAGCGAATTCAATCGCCAAAACTTCTTTTCTTGACCAAGCTAAACTATTTCAATTGCATTGTCTTCGTTTCTTGACATACTAACACAATTCACAACCAATTTACAAATTATAACAAGGATTAAACATAAATTTTTGGTCTCAATAAGCCAATTTCATATATATATATATATATATATATATATATATATATATATATAGACACACACACACACACACACACACAACACTGTTAACTTAATTTTCTTCTTCAAACCAAATTATATGGATTTGATCACTAAATATTGCTCATATATGATAATTATCAGATTATATACTCATATCATCAACATATTAAACAACAACAAAACAAAACTCAATTATAGAGAATATCAAAACTAGGAATTAGGAATAGATTATACCTTGAATTCCTTGTTTTCACTAGCAACAATGATAGCAAGCTTTTCCCTTGATTTCCAATTCACAAAGAATCCTCAATTTCTCTGTAATTCTCTCTCTCTCTCGTTCTTCTTCTCAACTCTCTATTCTTAGCCTTAGGAAAACACGTAATATAACCCAACTGAAATACAGTGTACGCATAACAAACTGATAAACGTGGGTTATCTGCTTATTCAATCCAAAAGACTCAACTGTTATATTAACCAAAAGCCACAAGTTTTGTTTGGTTTGCACATAATACATCCCCCTTTAATTTATTTTTATAACACTTATATCATATGGTTCAATTTGTCACACTCATTATACAACTAATTTAATTAAATTCATAAATTAACATTTGTCATATAATTATAATTTTCATTATAAATTAAAATTTTATTTAAGCTCTCTAATTTAATTATTAAATTAAATTAGAACGACGTTATAACTATTAATAATCTATTTAATTTAATTATTAAATAAAAATTATCATTCATTAATTTAATTATTATAACACATCTTAACTAAATTATTACACCATAATTTCATCAATTATTTATTTATCTCAATAAATAAATCAATTAAAATATTTATTTAATTTAATAAATATTTAAAATTAATTACAAAATTCTTGTTCGTTATAGTTACATCATTAAATCCAACAAAATCCCAGGTTATCTAACCTTAAACATTCATCAAATGCGAAAAAGTAAATAATTTCATCACAATAACTAATACAAAGTCTGACAACATAAAATTCAATAAATTTACAAGTCTTCAACACTTGTTCATTTTTTCTTTTCCTTTGCTAGTGGTAGGTTCATCAACCCTTTCAACTTTAGCTGCAATGAAAATATATGCAAGAGTGAGCAAAACAAATGCTCACTTGAAATGACAAATGAATAATAACAACATAATAACTGCCAATGAATAAGCTCAGTTGAACTGAATAACATTCTCTATCATTGATAATCAAGAACTGAAATCAAAATGTGAAATTTATCTGAGGGTCACAAGATCATGAACTATGTCCAAGGTTATAAGTATTCTTTTAACTTAAACCTAAACAGTTATAAGATTATAGGGACTCCCCGTACCTAGGGTGATTAGCCCTTCGTACCATATATTGTGCACAAATATCTAAACTCTTACGTGTAAAATATCCCCTATAATAAGGTTATTCATCTCAGTTTTAACATACAAGTCCGCACCAAAGAAAGTTTGGTTTGGATAGATTTCAAGGGTAATTTAGAGTTCAATGAACATCAACTAAGGATTAGTTGAATCAATAAAGTTTGATATCATCTCAGGTGTTTGATAACAATATGATATGGAATAGTCATGAATCAAAAGTGAAGCAATATTATACGCTGAATTCATGCTTTAGAAAGGAACTAGAAAGCATATGCATTGGATATTATAACTACCTTGCTTTAACAACAATAAGCTAAGGCTATAATCTTACTCAATAAAAGAACTAAATTAATGAACTCACAGAATTAATAACAAGTTGAGGAATAAAACTTGCTTAACATAAGAATAATAGAATTTAGGAACTACAATGCAACTGCAATCTGTTATAACATCATATAATATGATTAACATGATCATAAGACTAGGTTACGATTGTATACTATGGAATGGAAAAAAAAACAAAACAATTTCTGTTTAGGGGTTGGCGCGGCCGTGCCATTTTAAGCATTGGCACTAGCGCGACTATGCTGGTGCGCAGACCTAGAATCTGCAGTTTGTTCATACAACCTGCTACGAACCGATTCTAAATTCCTCATTCAACCAGCAACACAAGCACACCCAGACATTAGTCAAGTAACATAACATATATATTTAACCATTCTAATAACACAAACAACGCTAATAACCAATTTAGAGCCTTCCAAAGCAAGGTCTGTGCTTAATATTCATATTTCAACATATTTAGCGCATACAAACACTACGAATTCATTTCTTGATCAAATCAATCCATTCGAATTGCATTCTTTTCGTATTCCAATCTATTAACAATAGAAATCATCAATTTACAGATTATACCATGAACTCTTAACTAATTTTACTCGCAAACTAGACCAAAATTCACATATTATCACATAACTCTAATTCTTCATTTTAAAACATGTTTATATGAATTAATTCCTACAACTTAATTATAACAACATAGCATGATTTATACATACTCTAAAAACATACTAAATAGATTTCTAAACCAAATTCATCCATAAAAATCCAATTTTCAAGGAAAACTAAAAACACACAAACCCTCCTTCTAAAACAAGTTTTCATGAATTTACCTAATGAAAATCGTTTCTAGATGATGACTAATAGATTATAAACCATCAATTAGCATATATAAACCACATCTCATCAATTTTAACAACAAAATCAAAGTTTGTAAGAAAAACTCAAAAACATAAACTCAAGCTTGAAACTAAGAATTTTACCTTTGATTTCTTGTGTTTAGATGATGAAGGCAACTTTGTTAATCCCTTCTTGGCTTCCAAACTTTCAATTTTCTCTAGGCTTCTCCCTTTCTTCTATCTTTTCTCTCTTCTTTATCTTCTCTGTATTATTCTTTAGTCTTTCTTTTCTAACTTAGCGTAGGAAAAAGAATAAACTGATATACGTATATAATATAAACGTATATAACTGATAAAACATAACTCTCCCCTTTTAATATATGTCAGTTATATTTGATTTTTATTTATTATTATTATTATTATTATTATTATTATTATTTTAATTGAAAAGTCCTAAGGTCTTGTTTGGCAAAACACTTTTAAAAATAAAGACTTAACATTCCTTAAGCCTTGTTTGGTAAAACCCATTTAAAACTCGTTTAATTTATTTTAATAACTCATTTATAATATGGTTTGTTATCCCACTTATTTAATTAAATTTCATATTCAAATTTAATTAAATCAAAACTAACAACAACCTATTAAATCAATTTGCCACATAATCTAATACAACAAAATTATAATTTTATTTAATAAATTAATACATCACTTTAATTACTAAATTAAATTAAAACAACATTATAGCAATTCATTTAATCCTTATCAACTCTTTAATTTAATTATTAAATTAAATTAGAATATTACCACATAATAATTAATTCATCACTCTTTTATTTTAATACCAAATTACCAATTATCAACTTAATTAACATATTACCTTAATTAAGTTAATTCCCTCAACTCATAAATTATTTCTTTAACTAATAAATAATCAAATTAAATAATTATTTATTTAACAATAAACACATCAACTAGAATATTTATTTAATTCAATAAATATTTGAAATTACAATTAAAATTCTGGATTGTTACATCCTTCTCTCCTTACAAGGATTTTGTCCCCAGAATCACAACTTGAGCAATTCATTCGTCACATTCTTCCCTCCTTACAAAGATTCTGTCCCCAGAATCGAAGACACATATCAAACAAATAACTCGGGATAGCTCTTCATCATTTTTTCTTTGAGTTCCCACGTAGCTTCTTCGACATTGTGGTTCCTTCATATCACCTTCACAGAAGGTATCACTTTATTCCTGAGCACTTATTCTTTTCTATCAATTATTTGGATAGGAATCTCCTCATAAGATAAATCTTTATCGAACTGCAATGGTTCGTACTCGATCACATGCTTGTAGTCTGGTTTATACGGTTATAATACCGAAACATGAAAGATATTGTGAACATGTTCTAATTCTGGAGGTAGAGCTACCTCGTAAGCCACTTCACCTACCTTTCGCAGCACCTCAAAGGGTACAATAAACCTCGGGCTTAGTTTTTCCTTTTCACCGAAATGAATTTTCTCCTTCCAAGGAGAAACTTTTAGGAAAACAAAATTTCCTGCTTCAAATTCACGACTTTTCCTGTGTTGATCAACATACTTCTTCTGTCTATCTTGAGTAGCTACTAATCTCGCCTTGATGAGTTTGAAAACCTCAGCGGTCTGCTGTATCAGTTTCAATCTTAACAGTTGACGTTCATCAACTTCATCCCAACACAGTGGAGTTCTGCACTTCCTGCCATATAATGCTTCATAAGGCGGCATACCAATGCCTGCGTGGTAACGGTTGTTATAGGTAAATTCAACCTACGCTAAGTGAGCATCCCAGTTTCCTTTGAAATCTATAATACATGCTCTTAGCATATCTTCTAACGTCTAGATTGTTCGTTCGCTTTGGTCGTCCGTTTGAGGATGGTATGCCATACTCATTCTCAACTGTGTTCCCATACATTCTTATAGTCTCTTCTAGAAGTTTGACGTGAATCGTGGATCTCTGTCTAACACAATTGACAATGGAACTCAATGTCCTGAAATAATCTCCTTGACGTATAACTTTGCCAACTGATCAAGATTGAATCTAATCTTTATTGGCAAAAAGTGTGCTAATTTCATTAGTCTATACACTATCACCCAAATCGCATCGTAACCTTTCAGAGTAGTCAGAAGACCTACCATAAAATCCATTGTGATATGCTCCCACTTTCATTCTGGTATTTCTAACGGTTGAAGTAATCCACTTGGTCTTTGATGCTCAGCCTGGACTCTTTAACATGTCAAGCATTTCGTGACACATTCAGCAATATCACGTTTCATATTTGGCCACCAAAAATATTATCGTAAATCTTGATACATCTTTGTACTTCCCGGATGAATTGAATATCTTAAGTTATGAGCTTCAGTTAAGATTTTATCTTTAATATTCGGTACTAATGGGACCCAAGTTCTTCCTTCAAACCTCAGTAGTCCTTCGACATCGATCTTGAACTTCATCTCACTACCCTCAGGCACTATTTCTTTGATTTTTCCATATTCTTCATCTTGTAGTTAAGCGTTCTTTACCTTGTCCACTAAAGTTGCACCAACTACCATCTCTAACAATCTCTCATCGGATTCTTTTGGAAGTTTGATTTCCAGCTCTAGTCTTGCTATTGCTGAAATAAGCTCCTCCTAGGCCGTTAACAACATCAATTTCTCACGACCTTCCTACTCAAGGCAACATAAACCACATTTGCTTTATCCGGATGATAAATGATTTCGCAATCATAATTTTTTATCAATTCTAACCATCTCTTTTAACGCATGTTTAGATCCTTCTGTGTGAAAATATACTTCAGACTTTTATGGTCTGTGTATATCTCACATTTCTCCCCATAGAGATAGTGTGTCCATATCTTCAGAGTAAAAACTATCGCAACCAATTCTAAATCATGAGTCGGGTATCCTTTCTCATAGTCCTTCAGTTGCCTTAATGCATATTCAATGACTTTGTCGTTTTGCATAAGCACATAACCTAGTCCTTTATATGATGCATCACTATACACCACAAAGTTTCCTGTCTTATCCGGTAATGACAACACAGGTACCATGCTAAGCTTCTTTTTCAAGTTCTGAAAACTCTCTTCGCACTTTTTCGTCCAAACAAATTTTATAAATTTCCTTGTCAAAGTCGTTAACGGAGTGGCAATCTTGGAAAAGTCCTGAATAAATCGTCTGTAGTAGCCTGCCAATCCCAAGAAACTCCTCACCTCTGATGGTGTCCTTGGTTGTTCCCAATTTATTACAACTTTGACCTTTGATGGATCCACTGAAATCCCATCTTTGTCAATCACATGCCCAAGAAATTGCACGCATTCTTGCCAGAATTCACACTTAAAGAATTTCACATACAACTTTCCCTTCTTAGCGTATCCAACGTCAAACGTAAATGTTCCAAGTGTTCCTCTTGAGATTTGGATTACACCAGAATATCATCAATGAATACCACAACAAACTTATCTAAGAATGGTTTAAACACCATATTCATCAAATCCATGAATGCTGTAGGGGCATTGGTCAAACCAAAAGACATTACCAAAAACTCATAGTGTCCATACCGAGTTCTGAATGCCGTCTTCGGTACATCCTCCTTCCTTACCTTTAATTGATGATACCCTCTTCTCAAATCTATCTTTGAGAAGTACTTGGCTCCTTTTAATTGATCAAACAAGTCATCTATTCTTGGAAACATATATTTATTCTTAATAATGACTTTTTTTAACTCCCTATAATCAATGCATAGACACATTGACCCATCCATCTTCTTCACGAATAACATCGGTGCTCCCCACGGTGATACACTCGACTGAATATATTTCTTATCTAGCAGCTCTTGCAGTTGTACCATTAGTTCCTTATTCTCTACCAGAGCCATCCTGTATGGGGTCTTCGATATCGAAGTAGTCCACGATGCAAAATTGATAACGAACTCGATCTCTCTGTCAGGAAGAAGTCCTGGCAAATCTTTTGGAAATACGTTCGCAAACCCCCTAACAACTGCTACCTCTTCCAGTTCCACACCTTTTCTTTGAGTATCGACTATGTAAGCTAAATATCCTACATATCCTTGACTCAACAACTTCTTGGCCTGCATACTCTTTATACATCTCGCTTGTCTATGTGATTTGCTACCATAAAAGACTACCATTGACGGAGTCATAAGGTTTACACTTTTCTTTTGACAATCAATTATCGCTCCATAATTAAATAGCCAATACATTCCTAATATGACATCAAACTCTCCAAGTTTAATCGGGATCAAATCTACTGTCATAACATTTTCCTTAATATTCACCCTAAAATTCTTGTATACAAATCTAACAGGAATTACCTCCCTATTCGCAATTTCTATGTTTAGAGGGAAATTCAACTCTTCACTAGGCAATCCTAACCTCTTAGCAAATTCATCAAATATAAATGAGCAATTAACACCCGAATCAAATAATACATATGCATTTATATCATTGATTGGGATAATACCTGACACCATATCTTTTAATTCCAGTGCAACTTGCACAGTTATGTTGAAGGTTCTGGCTGTGGGTCTGCTTGATGACGTTAGTCCAACAATAGCCAACGTACCTCCACTGCCACTTTCCTTGCTTCCTGTTGCATCTCTAGCTTTCTTCTTAGGGCACTCGCTAGCAAGATGATCTTTTGACCCACAAGTGTAACAAGCATTCTTCTTCGGTTGATGGTAATTCAGAGCAATATGACCCTCTTGGCCATAGTTGAAGCACACTCTCTTACCCTTCAAGCACACGCCAGTGTGATTTTTCCAACATGTAGCACACGCTTCAAATTTTCTTTTCTATTGGCTACTCTATTGACTTCCAGCACCAACACTCGCATTCCACTTCCTCTTTGGGTTATTATTATTCCCACCACTGCTACTACCAATTTTACCTTTATTCTCATTCTTTTTCTTCCTTTGTTCTTGATTGTACTTCATTACGACATCGCTTCCCCCTTTCGCGATAATCGCCTTCTCAAGCACCGCAATAAACGTCTTCAATAGAAATATGTAGACTCTACTGTACAACCAGAGCTTCAGTCCCTGTACAAACCTTCTTACCTTGCGCATGTCTGTGTTAACTTGATATAGCGCAAACCTTGCTAACTCATTGAATTTTGCTGCATATTCCGACACCGTCATCACACCCTGCTTCAATTCTAAAAATTGGACCTCAATTTGATTCTTTGAACTTTATGGAAAATAGGTCTCGAAAAATATTTCTTTGAACCTATTCCAAGTCATCACTCCCTGACCTCCTCAGGTTTTGTTTGCTTGCCACCAGTAATTGGCTTTTACTTTCAACATAAATATCACAAAATCAGTCTTCTGGTCCTCACTGACTCTAGCAACGTCAAAAACTTTCTCTGTTTCCATGATCCAGGTCTGTGCCTCGACTAGATTCATGGACCCACAGAATTCTGGTGGTCCAACCTCCTTGAAATCCTTAAAAGTCATAACTTGGTTCTGCGATTGATTCTGCAGCGCTCCCATCAGTAATGTCACAAATTACTGAATTGGGTTAGCCTCAACGTTGTTGTTATTGGTAGACCCCTCAGGGGTTTACTGTATGGTTGATGTCTTCTTAGAGGCATTTTCTATTTTTAAAAAAAACACTTATTAGATTATTACTCAATCTTTTAAGTATTTTCTACTTAACTTGCACATCATAAAAGATCATCACATAACACGTAACATCTTGAATAAATATTAACATTTTATTCATTCATAATCTTTTAAAAACATATTAATTATAACATCCCTGCCATCTACATCCCTTTCCTGAACTGATAAAGTTTCAGGACAACATCATCATATTCCACTGGTTACATAACATTTGGGATTTACATCTTATTTACTATTAACACATCAATTACATTCTCTATTATCACCTATTAAAATGCTGCATAGCCTTACGGTGCTCTTCTTCCATAATACGGAACATTGTTCTGTAATTTAACATATACCATGGCAGCGTTTCGAACTGAGTCGGATAGTACATCACTTTATCTTAAGATCGGTTTATCACGGTGTTGAAAACACAATTCATCTCTTTCATCTTGATCTTCTTTGCTTGTACCTCTCCCTCTGCTACCTCGGCACGCTGAGAAGCTTTCTCGTACGCATCTTCAACTCTTGCTCTCTTGGCGGATTCTTCTTTCAAGTTATCCTTCAGCTTCGCAATCTCCTCCATCAGCTGCTCATTCTTCCCCTTAGTGTGAACCATCTTCCATTCCACATTACCTAGACGCTCGTCAAGATCCCGGATCTCATCATCCTTTTATGCCATCGAAGTCTGACTTTCAACTACTAGCTCCTCCAACTCCTCGACTCTATCCTGAAGCTCAATGTTGCGGTCATATACCTCATCATACATATGAGCTGCGAAAGAGTGTGGTGGAAACTCTTCCTCCTCCTCATTTTCATCCGTCTGTGGTAGCTCCATAAGGTCTTCCTCATCTGTCTCTACCACATCCTCCTCATCAGGTATACCCTCCTGCTCAACCTCTGGGGCATAACCAACCACTGTGACCAACGAAGATGATTCCCTTGGCACCAGTTGTTCCCAGACTACTTGAATATCTCGAGGCTCCTCCTCTCTAGGAATCTAAGTTTCCTCCTCCCTAGCCTGACTGGATTCTCCCATATTAGCCATCATGACAATAAAAATTTTAAGTTTTAATTACTAATTATCACTACTCGACACTCACGAGCACATATGTTGCAACCACATAAGCACATATAGTGTTTTATTATTTCTTTCTTAAAACTCAATAAGAGTTTATCACCACTATCTTTTCAATCTCCTATAAGGTTACTTCCTAAAGTTTTTCTCCCACCTAAGGTTCATAACCTAAGGCTTTGATAATAACTTGTGACACCCCCAAATCTGGGTACTTCATTCCCACAAGATTCGGTGTTCACTTTCCATTCGATCATTTCTAACTACCCAAATAAAATAAAATTTTAACAAATAAAACTTCCCATTAAAGGGTTACATAATTAAATCCAACAAAATCCCAGGTTATCTAATCTTAAACATTCATCAAATGCGGAAAAGTAAATAATTTCATCACAATAACTAATACAAAGTCTGACAACATAAAATTCAATAAATTTACAAGTCTTCAACACTTGTTCATTTTTTCTTTTCCTTTGCTAGTGGTAGGTTCATCAACCCTTTCAACTTTAGCTGCAATGATTATATATGCAAGAGTGAGCAAAATAAATGCTCACTTGAAATAACAAATGAATAATAACAACATAATAACTGCCAATAAATAAGCTCAGTTGAACTGAATAACATTCTCTATCATTGATAATCAAGAATGAAATCAAAATGTGAAATTTATCTGAGGGTCACAAGATCATGAACTATGTCCAAGGTTATAAGTATTCTTTTAACTTAAACCTAAACAGTTATAAGACTATAGGGACTCTCCATACTTAGGGTGATTAGCCCTTCGTACTATGTATTGTGCATAAACATCTAAACGCTTACGCGTAAAATATCCCCTATAATAAGGTTATTCATCTCATTTTTAACATACGAGTCTGCACCAAAGGAAGTTTGGTTTGGATAGGTTTCAAAGGTAATTTAGAGTTCAACAAACATCAACTAAGGATTAGTTGAATCAATAAAGTTTGATATCATTTCAGGTGTTCGATAACAATATGATATGGAATAGTCATGAATCATAAGTGAAGCAATATTATACACTGAAATCATGCTTTAGAAATGAACTTGAAAGCATATGCATTGGATATTATAACAACTGATAAATGGTTTTATAACCACTTATTTAGATATTAACTGACTTAATTTGTTGCTTAAACTCACTTTATTGTATAGCTTTTTATGCATTTGTGCTTTCTTTTGTGGTGTTAAAAATGGGAACTCTTTTGGTGAAAATGTGGAGCAAAGCATATTGCTTGATGATGGAATGAAGATATGGAGTGAGTGCCTTGAGCCTGCAAACATCAAAAACTGCAGCTGTGTCATCAGGAGCAGCTGGTGCATGATGCAACTGTGCCCAGCTTGCCCTTTGACACAGCGCAGCTACGCCAGACAGACTGCCCAGATCCTGCACAGCGCAGCTGTGCCCTCTTCAAGGCTAATCACAGCGCAGCTGCGCCAGTCTAAATTCTGCAGAAGACTTTTTAATTGAGCTGTCCAATAGGGTATTGCTTGGAGAGGTAGCATATGAACGTGACTCTGATATAAGAAGATTGATATCAGATGTAATAGGACACGACCCCTTGGGGGATCACTTAGCTATTATTATTGTTTTCTCTCTTTAATTTCAATACTAGAATAGAGTAGTTATTTCTAGAACTTATTAGGTCTAGAGATTTTAAGCAATTGGATAGCATGATAGATTCAAACTTGGAGCAAGAGAACAGATTTGCACTTCAATTCTCTACTCTTATTATCTCTTTGATTCCTATTTGTAATTTTATAATGTTTATTCAATATGTGGATGATTGATTTGATTCAATTATGAGTTAAACTTTATTTTGAGATTGCAATGGATTCTATTGTCTAGTTTAATCTAATATACTTCATTGTTAACCTTATTGATTGTTATGGGATTGTCTATTGAGATTTATGCTTAATTACTTAGTTGATTAGCCATCAATTGCTGTGATAATTCATATGAACTTGAGAGACGAAGTATAGATTTAGATATAATCTTGATAGCTTGTGTTTATATGTTCTACATGGTGATGGAATGTATGATTTGTGCTTAGGATAGGCATAAACTGAAGCATCACTCGTAGTCAATTGAGAATTTGGGCTTAAACCCTAATTATTTGTAAATCACACAAAGATATAGTGGTTTAGGTAATGTGGGTGTTCATATGTATTTTATCAATTGTGGATTATGTATGATATGGGTATGGTACGTTGAGAAATGACTATACTTTACTTTCGTGTTCTCGACTAACAATCCAGTGCAATTAATTGGGCTTAACAGGGAGTGTGTTGATTTAAATGATTCAGTAGATGAAATTGTAATATCGAATCTTCACTATCTAGTTTTATTTTATGGTTATTTAGTATTAGTTAATTTCATAGTTTTGATATTTAAAAATATAGCAATTGTTTAAATAAGACTGAAATGGTTACGGGTTAGTTCTTGGTGAACTTTATTAGTTAATTCTCTGTGGGAACGATACTGTACTTACTTTTTATTACTTGTTGACCACGTATACTTGCGTGTGAGCGTATATAGATTTTATGTGACGCCCCCAAATTCGGGTATCTTCCAACTCGACAGATGGTGCTACACGGTACTACAATCTATACAGTCATTCCATTGAAACAACAATAAAATGATTGTATTTACAACATCTTATTGCAAAAGTAATAAATTCTTTCCCAGGTTTTGTTAACGAATACATTATTTGCTGACCATAATATAATTCATACAAACATACTAGTATATTACAAGATAAACTAATTATTCATCTTCGCCTTACCTTTATCTTTATTAGAACCCTCAGTTCGCTCGACCTTAGCTGCTGTGACGCCCCCAAAATAGGTATACATCACCCATTTTGAGTCACCAAATACATGGTACAGAAAACAACTACAACTTTATTACTCCAATTGTCGTGCAAAATACAACATCACATATACTGTGAGTTTGAATACCAACTGTGACTCATGTCCCAACTATGAACAACACCTCACATTGATACATTACATAAAGGTACAGTCAATAACTATTTTAGAAATTAAAATCTTTGGGAAGTGCTCAAGGAAACCTTCGTACATGGGAGGCCATGCGTCTAGGTTATGATAGATATCATATGTCCACAAAATTATCCTTGGTTGACCCAATAGACCCCAAAGAAAAAAGAGAAGATTACTATCATATTCTTTCCAATGGTGAGTCTTCTCTTGACATATCATTATCTCCAATGTCTCTAATTTAGAGTTATACTTCAACCAAATACCAAGATTATATAGGTAGTGCTCGTAGATATACTCAGCAAATGGATGTGCACAACCCTATCTTATGATAACACGAGGTTGCATTTCATTAGACATCTTATATGATAGTGGCAAAATACCCTTCCAACGTTGGGTTCGCCTCACCCTATTTGATTCACCAAATATAACTAATAAATGATGTATAAACTACAACAAACGTTTCAATACTTTTTAGGGAGAACTTCCACCGCTAGAGACCACCGTTCTATTCCCCTATTACTCCCGCTCGACCCAGCTACACTCTTATTACCTGAAAGGAATTGTGAAGCAAAAGGGTGATCTCAACTAGCCCAGTAAAGAATATCATGACTAAAGATAAATAAATTATCCATAGCCTTCAACAGTAATAAATCAGAGATTTAGAATATATGGTAGATGGAGATACTGTACAGTGACAATTATTGAACAACAATAATATAAAATATCAACGTAGCAATTATTGAATCAATAAAATAAAATATTGAACAGTAATTACTGTAACAATTATTGAGTAGTTCCTTCTTATGTAAGAATCAATAATTCAAAAATACTGTGCAATACCGTGTGTTACTGTGCAACAACGCGTATTACTTTACTTTACCCACCGGGTATTCCAACAGTGTTAACGGTAACGATTACGCCATTATTTATAAAAATTCAAATTTGTCATTTTCTTCATCCGATATTTATTCTGTTATGGGGCCCACAAATGGCTGCGTCGTCGTACGAATATTCCCCGACAGAAAGAATATTCCATGACCAAACGAATATTCCCCGACAATAATGAATATTTTATAACCACTTGTTTATTTTAAAAAAATAGAGAAAATTTGATTTTATTCATTAAAAAGTTGGGGTCTTACAACCTCCCCTCCTTATGAAATTTCGTCCCCGAAATTTACGTACCTGGTATTTCGAAGAGTTGAGAATACCTTGCTTTCATTTCAGATTCTATCTCCCCGATCATCATGATTTCTCCATTGCTCATCTCCCGTGATAACTTCATTTGGGTTCCTCACTTGTTGGGAAGTCATGACAACCGCTCTCCCTTTAACTACCCGGCTTTGACTTGTCTGGGCAGCATTGGGTGTCATCACTACCGTTGGAATTGACTTTTCTATAGGGCATATTCCACCCTCAACTGCTTCGTCGTACTCCTGTTTCATGATCTGAATCATTAATCTTCGATCCATATCGAATTGGGGTTGACCGCAATGTATAGGGTAATTCAAAACTCGATGTTGGGTTCTCTCAATTGCTATCCAAAAAGAGAAATACATATCATCTATTTTAGCCTTCTTAGATCGGACATCTCTTTCCACAATATCAACGCGTCGTGCGGCTTTTACCCATGCATCACTCATTCTCACTCGTTCAGTTGTTTCTTCTTTCAGCTCAGATTCCAGCTTTATCATCTTATACTCTGCCAAAGAGTGCTTCTGTTCAAGCATCACATATCGGGTAACACAAGCTTAAATCGTTGCATCCTTTTGCTCTACGACCGCCTGCCGCTCTTCAGCCTACTCTTCTAACTCATGAATACGATTTTGCAGTTCCACATTTCGATCATAAAATTCTTCTAATAAATTCTCCTCAGGTTCCTCTTCTACCTCACTCTCAGCTGCTACCTCTGCAACTAGCTCAGGTGCAACTATTAATTCTTCCCTTACCACAAGAATATCTCTAATTCCTTCTTCGCCTGACATCACATTATCATGGTTGGTGATTAGAGGTGTCTCCACGGTCTCATTCACTCCATTGTTAACATTCTCAGCTCCCATTCTCAAATACTGTCATAAAACAAGGGTTAATTAAACAAATTAACGTATCACATAATATCCGTATATTATGACCTACCAATAAATAAGCTTAGGTAGGATACACTAGCGAAGGATTTACTCATCTCTCCCCTCCTATTTCTATTCCTCGATCTCCGCCAGAGACCATATCCCTAAGCTCTCTGATACCAACTATGACACCCCTAAAATAGGTATACATCACCCCATTTGAGTCGCCAAATACATGGTACAGAAAATAACTACAACTTTATTACTCCAATTGTCGTGCAAAATACAACATCACATATACTGTGAGTTTGAATACCAACTATGACTCATGTCCCAACTATGGACAACACCTCACATTGATACATTACATAAAGGTAGAGTCAATAACTATTTTAGAAATTAAAATCTTTGGGAAGTGCTCAAGGAAACCTTCGTACATGGGAGGCCATGCGTCTAGGTTATGATAGATATCATATGTCCACAAAATTATCATTGGTTGACCCAATAGACCCCAAAGAAAAACGAGAAGATTACTATCATATTCTTTCCAATGGTGAGTCTTCTCTTGATATATCATTATCTCCATTGTCTCTAATTTAGAGTTATACTTTAACCAAACACCAAGATTATATAGGTAGTGCTCGTAGATATACTCAGTAAATGGATGTACACAACCCTGTCTTATGATAACACGAGGTTGCATGTCATTAGACATCTTGTATAATAGTGGCAAAACACCCTTCCAACGTTGGGTTCGCCTCACCCTATTTGATTCATCAAATATAACTACTAAATGATGTATAAACTATAACACATTTTTCAATACTGTTTAGGGAGAACTTCCACCGCTAGAGACCACCGTTCTATTCCCCTGTTACTCCCGCTCGACCCAGCTACACTCTTATTACCTGAAAGGAATTGTGAAGCAAAAGGGTGAGCTCAACTAGCCCAGTAAAGAATATCATGATTAACGATAAATAAATTATCTATAGCCTTCAACAGTAATAAATCAGAGATTTAGAATATATGGTTGATGATAAAAATTTCAACCATAGTTGCAGCGAAACGAGCAATTCATTAGAAGAGTCGAATAAATTATAAAGTCTATTATCTTCTCTACGTTAAAAGTCCACCAATAATATTTTATCCCTGTAACATCAATCAATAGTTCCTTTTCACAATCATATGAATAACTCATAATCATAATTGTGATTCTAAATTTCTCTTCACATCTAGGACGAAAATAATTTTCATCACATGTATTTACCTGAAACATCAAAGATCATAGTTATACCAAATCACAGTTCATGTTCATAATCATACCAATAAATTCTTCTTTGCACTACGGGCCAAAGATATTCGTCAACCGTTTATCTTTGCACTACTGGCCAAAGATATTCAACCACAGATCATCTTTGTACTACAGGCCAAAGATATTCAACAATAGATCATCTTTGTACTATGGGCCAAAGATATTCAACAACATGTCATCTTTGCACTACGGGCCAAAGATATTCATATCTCAAAGAAACATATAATCATTTCAGAATTTATATAAACCATAATTATAACCATGTTGATCAATTTACCTTTTCACTTAAGCTAAAGATATTCAATTACAACTTCAATGGTCATGATCATACCAGTCAACAATTCATCTTTGCACTACTGGCCAAAGAGAACCCATAGTCACGATCATACCAATTTGGTCAGAAAAAGAAACCAATTTTGTCGTGAATAGTAACTTATGAATAGTAACTCATGAATAGTAACCCCAACACGAAAAGATAAACTTTCACAATAAAATTCATATCAATATTTACAACACCTTAATCCAAATGTCATAAATCACTTAATAATATCATAATCTAATATTATTAATATTACAACAATATTTTAATCATTTCTTAAACTTATAAACAATCTATTTTAATTGTTTACACTTTACTAATTAATGCATTTAATCATCCTAAAATGCCAAACTCGTAATATTCCGTTACCAATATCCAAAACTCTTATAAAAAATCTGCATATACCTTATATAGGATTCTCAAGCCATAAAATCCTATTTTCCAATTTTCTTACTTCACATAACATATTTAATTCATTTACTCATAACTAGTCAATTTTCATAAAAAAATACCAAATCAGTCCCATAAAATTTTCTTTTCTGGAATTTAGCAGAATATAGTCCCATATTGAACATGTATTTTTTTTTCAGAATTTTTAAATTTTATTTATTATTTTTCATATGGCCAAAACTGCCGAATATTTAGACATTTATCATAAATTATACTTTTATCTAAAAATTTCGAAATTTACAGAGTATACTTCTGTTATATATATGTACTCCCAATAAAAATTTCACCAATTTTGTAGTTAACCACAAGGAGTTATAAGGTTTACTTTTAAAATAGTCTTTTCTCATAAAATTAATAACTCTTATTCTATACATCCAAAAATTGCCATTTTTGGACACAATCTAGAAAATTCGTCAAATTATCATTTCAAATTTTCCCGAATTTTTGAAGGTCAAAAAAATTACGAAACTGAAAAACATAATAACCCTTAAAATTCCTTACCTCAAAAAAGCAGTATTTCTGACTGGAATATCGGATGAAAAGTCGAAGGAACCTTGCACTGAATAACAACTCTCAAAGTATCTAAATACTCACAAAAACACGCTCGATATTATAGAGAGAGAAAACTTTATGTTTCTGGTGTGATTTTCAATTCTAACTTAAGCGCCTATTTATAGGAAAATGCTAGAACGCTAAAGGAGACTAAATTAATAAAATAATATATTCATTATTTTCTTCTCTCCTACGCAGCCAAGCTAGAACAAATTCTCAGCCACCACAGTGGGGCCCACCCAAAATTAGCACATGTTTTCTCAACAACCAAAAGTGGGTCCCACCCAATTTTAATAAAAAATCAATTTATTTTCTAAAATTTCAATAATTCATAGAAAATAACCCGTTTATCAGAAAAATACGAATTTTATGTCTATTCCACACGAAATCGAATTCTGTACAACTTTGTAGCTTTAAGTTCTTCTAAATTCCAGACAGAAAATATTCAAAATCCACAAACGGATGATTTTTAACAGCTTTTAAAATTCATAACAAATAATGCGTTAATTTTTAACGGTTCAAAATTTATGGACATATACTCAACTTATATATGTATAACATATCCAAAAATTACAACGATCGAACGGTCGGATCAAAATTATAACTCACACAATAGAGCTTTAAGAACACCGATTTGATATTTTAAAAGCTCCAATCCTACAAAATACTGATAAAACACCTCAACATTAACTCTTTCATTTATAACCACATAAATAAATCCATCATTTATGTCCACATTAATTAAATATTTTCTTATCATATAAATTAATAATTAATTATTCACAAATAATAGTACAGAATCACAATTATGATAACTAGGCAGTTCCCAGTAAAGAGGGGGCTTTCCAATAAGGATTTCTCCTTACTGGCGCGTAATTAGATGACCAAACCTCTCCTTAGACAGAACTTTCTAGACATTACCAATATTGCTATCTAATAATATTATTCAGATAATATGAATTATTAATCTGGTAATAGAGATATTGTGCAGTGACAATTATTAAATAACAATAATATAAATATATCAACGTAGCAATTATTAAATTAATAAAATAAAATATTGAACAGTAATTACTGTAACAATTATTGAGTAGTGTTTTCTTACGTAAGAATCAATAATTCAGGAATACTGTGCAATACCGTGTGTTACTGTTCAACGATTACTGAGTAGTGCTTACTTTACTTTACCCATCGGGTATTCCAACAGTGTTAACGGTAACGATTATGCCGTTATTTATAAAAATTTAAATTTGTCATTTTTTTTCATCCAACAGTTATTCTGTTATGGGGCCCACAAATGGCTGCGCCGTCGTACGAATATTCCCTGACAGAAAGAATATTCTACGACCAAATGAATATTCCCCGACAATAATGAATATTTTATAACTACTTGTTTATTTTAAAAAAATTTGCACATTTTACCCATAACCAAAGCATTATATCAAATTAACACCTTATTATTCACAATAATAAATAGAGAAAATTTGATTTTTTTTCATTAAAAAGTCGGGGTCTTACAGCTGCAATCATATAATTCAAGCAAGAAGTGAGCATAACTAGCTCAGCAAGTCTAGCAACATATTATATAAATACCACGTCGAGAATCATATGATTTTTCTTCAATAACTGAACAAGTAGTTACAAAGTACTATAAAACATTGAATAACACTTCCCATTTCATAAAATAATTTTGAAGTACATATAGTGTGACGCCCCCAAAATAGGTATACATCATCTATTCTGAGTCGCCAAATATATGGTACAGAATACAAATACAAACTTAATTTATACAACTGTTTAAGTGTTGTGTAGAATACGACATAACATAAGCTGTGAGTTTTAATACAAATATTATCTTCTAGACTGTATTCAAACTCAAAATAAGTCCTCATTACATTTATTATCACACTATTTTACAGAATAATGAGGACTACTAATGCAAACATTTGGACCGTCACTCCGTTCCTTGACTAGTCCCAGCTATATTCTCATTTTCTGAAGAGAACAATGAAAGCAAAGGGTGAGCTCAACTAGCCCAGTAAGAAATATTATGACTAAGATAATGCAGAATAAATTATCGTTAGCCTTCAACAGTGTTAAATTGATAAAATATAATAAACATCAAGTTTAACCGCAGCGGAACAAGCAATCCATTAGAAGAGTCAAGTAGAGAATAAAATCTACTATCTTCTATGATTTAAAAGGTTTTTCATCACTTTTATCGCTGAGACTCAGCTTAATAAATAATCCACATCATCCCTGCACTACGGCCAATGATATTCATTAGTATCACGACCACAAATTATCCATGCACTACGGGCCAAGGATATTCGTGTATTCATCAATGGTCATAATCATGCTAACAACTGTCCATCAATGCACTACGGGCTAATGAGGACTTTTACCACATCATTCGTAACATTACGGTCATGATTATTTCGAACAATCCCAGGTTATAATCATACCAAGTCCATCTATGCACTACAGGCCACAGATGACTTTCAACATAGTATAAACATGAGGATGATGACAATGATATAAGAATTCAATAAAATAAGTTCAAGAATAAATTTTTAACGATTTATAATTTAATTTATTCAGAAATCAATAATGTCAAAATTGTCAACATGATACTGCTTTGTGGAGTAAAATTCAAGAATAATATTGTACGAAAAATAATTTAGACCGAAAACGAATCAATTTTTATCATGAATAGTACCCTGGGTGAATAGTACTCGAGTGAATAGTACCCCATGAATAGTACTTCAGGAATAGTAACCCCGTGAATAGTACTCCAGCATGAAAAAGATAAAACTTATCAAGAATGCTCAGAATAATATTTTAATGAAAAGTTATTAGATGAAGCGCAAATATCAAGGATATTCTACTAATTTCATGGAGTATAGAAACCAAAATTTTAACAAACGAGTATAGAATTCAAAATCTGAAACGAAATAATATTACTTACATACTACAGAGTATGGAAGAAAATATTATTTCAAGCGAATATTGAACAAAAATAGCATCCCTTACGAATACGAAAGAAATAATACCCCTTACCTTAGTAGAAGATTGGATACTGCAATAGTGTAGTAACAGAATACTCTTCTTCTTTCACACTTATTCTCTCTATACTTTCTCTCTCTATAGCTTGAATGAATTGGTGAAAAATAATGAAGAAATGAGCTTCTATTTATAGACTTGGCAGAGTAAGGGTAAAATAGTCTTTTTGCCATAATTTATGACATCATCGCTGACATCATCGATCATATTACATCACTGCTTGCCTCATTATCCGATGACATCATCGCTTATATCATCGTCTGATGACATCATTGCTTACATCATAGGAATTGAAATTCAATTTGTTCTCTTCCACCTCCTTTTACTTTTATACCATGAATTTACTATAATAATGTTACCATTCAAATTATAAAAAATGTACTATTATATAATCACATCATACTACTATAATGTAATATTATAATAATATATTTGAATGAATTATTTTATCGAAAAATATAAAATACCAACTTTCAACAAATGTCACATGCTAAAAATTCCTCATTTTAACTCCACATTGAATAAATATTTTCTTATCATATAAATCAATAAATAATTATTCACAAATAATATTACAGAATCACAATAATGACAACCAGGCCGTTCCCAAGAAAGAGGGGGCTGTCCGATAAGGATTTCTCCTTACTGGCGCGTAATTAGGTGACCAAACCTGTAAACCCCCCCAAATCCAGGTACTTAAAACCCGAACTCGGTGCTTCACGATACCATTTCTATGAGCGGAATAATACTAATAATAATAACAATAATATAATTATTAAACTTAATTTACATGATTATCAGAGTCTAGCTCCCAAGTACGTAACATTTAATACATTCCTTACATAACATGACAGATAATATATATCTTTGTCTTAATAATATCAAACTAATACATAAACTACCACGAATTTTATTTGGTTAGCTTTTCTTTTCCCTTGTTTCTGCATGAGCCTTCTGGTTCTTCACACTTAGCTGAAAATATTTAAATTAAGCAAGGATGAACATTTGAGTGCCCAACAAGTAATAACAATTATAAATATTAGCTGAAAGGATTAAATGTTTTCTTTGTACTACCCTTCTACATCAAATCAATAGTTGTGAAGTAATCTGAACCGATAATAATAACATAACAACCTTCTATCAGATTTTTGAAACTATGTACTGACTATAAATAAGGTTAAGGTGACATACTATGAACATTATTTTCAATTTTCGAATTGGTTAAACAGAACTTTATCTGTAAACCGTCATAACTTACGGGCACGGGGGTGATCAGCCCGTTGTACCCTGTATTGATCAATACTACATGAAAGAACGATGTTATCGTTCACTCTGTCCAACTTGGGTTCATAAAAAGTTTTCTCGTGTACGGGATGTTCATACTTGTCAGGGTTCCAAATCAAAGGTTTTATCTTGTTCAACAATAATCTATAATTCAACATATATATATATATATATATATATATATATATATATATATATATATACGGGTAATTAATAAAGGTGTATCAACATATGATTAAATACAATGATTATCTAAGTGGGGACACTAGTATAACTATTTATAGAAATTAACGAACATAATATATATCTGAATTACCATATACTAACATGTTGATAATCAATGAGCGTATATAATATATATAACAATAGGGTTAATAATCTGTACAGTAATAATATAATTCTGAAATATTCTTACTCATGTCCATTGCATAAAGAAAATATAAAGGTAAGATACTTACTTGATCTGCTGCGTATAAAAATACAACTTAGATTTATCTTTTATATCATGACCTATCATTAATCAGATTATTTTACTAATTAGAATAACATATCGTAACACATATTACTGCCTATTGCAATCAGCACATAACCTAATCACATTGTCACATATGTTTAACAACCATTGAATCACAAATAAACATTTATCAAGTCAACATATCTAAGTCCAGATCAATTTCTGAAACATGCCGGTCTACCGACGGCTTTATCGGGTAATTATCGAGTCTAAGACTCTATCCAGTAATTCCATAACTGTAAATATCAGTCATATTATTTTTAAATGACTTATAATAATTTTTAAACATTTATTATAATTTATCGTGAATTTTCAAACATCGAAATCATTATTAAATGATTTAAATATTAAATAATTTTATTATCATTAATATTTAATTAATATTAAACTATTAATGAAACCATTGCCAAAATGTTAAAGTTATTTATAATAACTCAAAATATTTTTAAAACATGTATATTGCCTTTAAATGATTTTTAAAACATTTAAAATTATTTTTAAATAATTATCTTTAATATTTAAATATTAATGTACTATTTATCAAAATATTAAAAGTCATTAATTATAACTTAAAATATTTTTAATTCATTAATATCCTTTTTAAATAAATAAAACCATTTTAAACTATTTATTTAATATAATTACTAAATAAATTTAATATCATTAATATTAAATTATTAATGAAATTATCCTTTAAATATTAAAAGTTATATTTTATAACTTAAAATACCTTTAAACACTTTATTTTTATTTAAAATAATTTTTATAATATTAAATTTATTTTTAAACTAATTTATTTAATATAAATATTAAATAACTTTAATATTGTTACTATTAAATAATTAATATTTTTCATGACAAAATATCAAAAGTCATATTTTATAACTTAGCATATTTTTATAATCTTTAAATCATTTTAATATGATTTTTAAATCATTAATCCTATTTTTCCATAATTTATTTAATACATTTATTAAATAACTTAATTATAATTAATATTAAATAATTAATGAAATTTGCTTTAAAATATTAAAAGTTATATTTTATAAATTAAAATATTTTTAAATAACTTATTATCATTTAAAATGATTTTTAATATAATAAAATAATTTTTAGTTAATTTATAATTGCATTTATTAAATAAATTAAATATCAATAATATTTAAATAAATACTAATATTTATGAAAAATATTTCAAATTATTAAAAGTTAAGTTTCATAACTTAAAGTAATTTTTAAAATTATTTTTGTAATTTTCAAAAATTAATTACTATTTTTAAATGATTTTTGGAAATTAAATAATTAAAATTAACTAAGTCCGTCGCTAAAGCCTTTGGCGACAGAAAGCGTCGCCTTAGGTGTTCTTGAGCCCAAGAAAACTGATAGGTCAGTGCTCGAGGGGTCAACTTTGACCACTTATAATTCTTTGTTACTGCATGCTCTGGTCAATCTCAAGCATTGATCGTGTAGTATAAATGTAGAACTACAAGTATTCACAATCATTTTGGTCATACAACAACTCAGATGCAAGATCTGAGCCTTTACAATGATTATCAGAGCTGTTCATCAAGTTCTGGGCTGCCTAGAAAAATCTGGTCAATGCCGGTCAACGACCCTGGTGGCCTTATTCCGGTCAATTGGTTTATGTCACAGGTGTTCTAGACGTCGGGTCTTGTAGACTAACTACCAGGGTATCTTTATTGATCATTTATAATGTCCAAATATCATTGACTTACAAGATCTAAGCCTCTAAAGTACCTGTCAGACCACTGCCTCAACATTTCTAGGTTACCCAGGCAGTAAGGCTTAACGGTCAACGACTTTTGACCGATTACTACGATCGATTTGTTGATTGCTAAGGTTTGAAAGTACTATGAACTTGTAGCAGTCATGACATACTATAATGTAGATACAAATATTCATCCAAATAACTTTACAGCAACAAAATCAAAGCCGGTCAAAGTCAGTGCCTGAACACATTCTTCAGTTTTTTTGGTTACCCAGAAAACATAGTTCGTGTTCGGTTAACGAACTTTGATCGTGAATAATTTTCGATCTACTCATTCAATGATCATGAAACCACTTGCAGATTACTAACAACATTACAGACTATAACTTCAAACCTTTACATCATCAAAACAATAAACAAGCACAGATCTACAAGAACTGACATTCGTCGTCCGACAAAAATTTTAAACTTTTCCAGAATTTTAAAAGTTGATTTTTCGAACACTAAATGTTATGGATCTAGGAAATAACAACACAGATCACTTAATGACACCTTCTAACACCACTTAAAATAATAAATAACAAAAAATAACATAAATTAGGTTTAAGGTTCACTAATTAGCATTTAGATTGCTAAAATAACAATTTGGGTTCACAATTTACAATTTAGGGTTTTATAATTTAAATATTAGGGTTCCTAAAAATTATGATTTCTAAATATTAATTAGGGTTTCTCTAATTAATATTAAATTCTATAATACTTAACCTTAATCATAATAACACGGTTACATAACAATCTCGAACTCATAATTGAGTTCCAAATTAGGGTTTTCATTTAGCAATTAGCTAGTTATTATTTAAGGTTTCTAATTTTAGAAACTAGGGTTTTAAATTACTAATTTGAGTTTTCCATAATTAACATTAAAACTTATAATACAAATCATATACCACATAACACAGTGACTTAATAGATTTTAAAGTCTCATTTGACTTCGAAACTAGGGTTTATTCGTAATACTAGTGTTTTATCAGGTTATAATAAAATTGCTTCACAGATTAACTTTACACACATAACATACATATTTATAGCATTGAAAAATTAAAATATAATTAATATTATATTATTATTCTCATTCCTTGATCAAAATTCAAAATTAGGGTTTGGATTCCATATCTGATTTATCTGTCATATACACCTTTATTAATTATGTTGAATAATGAACTTAATTAATATAAATTAAATTCATATAATAAATTAGTTATTATAATAATTCTATAATCATTTCATATATTATTTAAATAATATAATAATCATATTTTCATAGAAAATAATACATTTCTACTATAAAATTAATTATTATAAGAATATAATTTATAATGATTAATAATTCTAAAATAAAATTATTTAAAATTATTTATGTAATAAATAAATTTTTATTTATCACAAACATACATACACATTACCTGGCACATATTCTCATCTTTAAAAAAAATGAAAAATAAAAATTTTATATGCAAAATTTCTGATTTAATTATATAAAAAATATCGGGTTATTACAAAACTTCTCATTGACAGAACTTTCTAGACATTGCCAATAATGCTATCTAATAATATTATTCAAATAATATGAATTATTAATCTGATAATGAAAAATATTGTGCAGTGACAATTATTGAAACAACAATAATATAAAATATCAATGCAACAATTATTAAACCAATAAAGTGAAATATTGAACAATAATTACTGTAACAATTATTAAGTAGTGCCTTCTTACGTAAGAATCAATAATTCAAAAATGCTGTGCAATACCGCGTGCTATTGTGCAACAACGCGTATTACTGTATTTTAACCATCAGGTATTCCAATAGTTAGCGGTAAAACTTTCGCCGTAATTTTATAAAAAAATATTTTTGTCGTTTTCTCAATCCGACAATAATTCCGTTGTGGGATTCACCAATGATTGTGCCGTCGTACGAATATTCCCTGTTAAAACGAATATTCCCCGACCAATCGAATATTGTATAACAACTTGCGTAATTTGAAAATTTTATAAATATTACCCACAACTATAATATATATCAAATTCACTCCATAATATTCAAAAATGATATTTATAGAAAATTTATTTTTATTCATAAAAGTTGGGGTCTAACAACCTCCCCTTCTTATGAAATTTCGCCCTCGAAATTAGGGTACGTACCTGGTATGTCGAAGAGGTAAGGATACCTTGATTTCATTTCAGATTCTAATTTCCAGGTCATTTCCTCAACATCGTGGTTTCTCCACAAAACTTTAACTTGAGGTATAACCTTGGAGCGTAAAATATGCTCCTTCTTATCTAAAATTTTAACAGGAACCTCTTCACACGTTAGATCTTCCGCTATTTCGTCCGGTTCTAACTCAATAATGTGGTTCGGGTCTTTCACATATTTACGTAACATAGATATGTGAAAAACGTTATGAACACGAGACATACTTGGTGGTAAGGCGAGTCTATAGGTCACAGTTCCTACTCGTTAGAGGATTAAAAATGGGCCAATAAATCGAGGATTGAGCTTTCCTCTCTTTCCAAATCTCGTAACTCCTTTCCATGGAGCAACACATAACAACACATGTTCTCCAATATTAAATTTTACGTCCTTTCGATGAAGATCAGCATAACTCTTTTGTCGATCTTGTGAGGTTTTTATACGTTGTTGGATCGCTTGAATCTTTTCCGTAGTCATACGTACCAACTTCGGTCCCAATAACGTTGCTTCACCCACCTCATCCTAGCATACTGGAGAATGACACTGTCTTCCATACAACGCCTTGAATGGAGCCATGCCAATACTTGCTTGATAACTGTTGTTGTAGGAAAACTCTACCAATGGTAAGAACTTGTCCCAACTTCCCTTGAAGTTAAGGACACGGAGTCTGAATAGATCTTCAAGAGTTTGAATAGTTCTCTCTGACTGCCCGTCCGTTTGAGGATGATAAGCCGAACTAAATCATAAATTCGTGCCCATAGCTTTTTGTAAACTAACCCAAAATCTTGAAGTGAATCTTGGGTCTCGATCAAAAACTATGGATGCTGGCATACCATGCAATCTTACAATCTCGTTTATGTACATACGAGCAAGACGTTCAAGTGTATAAGTTTCTCGTATAGGTAAGAAATGAGCCGACTTGGTCAATCTATCAATAATGACCCAAATCGCATCTATGCCTTGAGAAACCTTGGGAAGACCGGTAACGAAATCCATGGTAATGTGCTCCCACTTCCATTCTAGAATTTCAAGTGGTTGTAATGGACCTTTTGGTACTTGATGCTCCGCCTTGACTCGTTGACAAGTTAGACACCTTGAGATAAACTCCGCGATCTCTCTCTTCATATTGCTCCACCAAAATGTATGTCGAAGATCGTGATACAATTTGATACTCCCAGGATGGATTGCAAACGGTGTGTTGTGCGCCTCCTTCATAATTTTATACTTTAAATCAGGGTCATTAGGAATACAAAGTCTGGAGTTAACTCAAAGTATTCCTTCTTCATCGATTCTTGTTTCCGGCATAGCACCTTCTTGCACTTTCTTCCTCATACGCATCAGCTCCAGGTCTATAGCTTGAGCAGTTTTAACTTTATCGATTAAAGTCGGTTCTACTCGTATATTCGCTATTATCACATGGGTCCCTGGAGTCTTTAACTCTATCTTCATCCTTCGCAAGTCATATAAAATGGGCCTTTGCATTGACAATATTGCGCTCGTACCCGCATATGATCTTCTACTCAATGTGTCAGTTACTATGTTTGCTTTACCAGGATGGTATTGAATGGTATGATCATAATCTTTCAACAGTTCAACCCAACATCGTTGCTGCATGTTGAGTTCTTTTTGGGTGAAGAAATATTTGAGGCTTTTATGATCCGTAAAGATCTCCACTTTCTCCCCATACAAGTAATGCCTCCAAATTTTAAGTGCGAAGATAACAGCTGCCAACTCTAGATCATGAGTAGGATAATTCCTCTCATATTCTTTGAGTTACCGAGAGGCATAGGCTATGACTTTCTTATGTTGTATGAGAACACATCCTAACCCTTTGCCCGAAGCATCACTGTAGATGACAAATCCCTCCGAGCCAGATGGTATTGTCAGAACAGGTGCTGAAATGAGTCTCCTCTTGAGTTCTTGAAAACTCTTCTCACATTCCACGTTCCAACCGAATTTTGTCTCTTTCCGAGTCAGCTGAGTTAATGGAATAGCGATTCGAGAAAACCCTTCTACGAATCTCCGATAATAACCAGCTAAGCCCAGAAAACTACGTACTTCGGTCACTGATTTAGGTTTCTCCCAGCTTTGAATAGCTTCAATCTTTGTCGAGTCAACAGATATTCCATGACTTGATACTACGTGCCCAAGGAATGCTACTTCCTCAAGCCAGAACTGACATTTCTTCAACTTGGCATAAAGCTTGTTTTCACGAAACTTTTGGAGTATCAGTCTCAAGTGTTGCTCATGATCTTCACGACTTTTTGAATATATGAGGATGTCATCAATAAAGACGACCACAAAGTGATCCAAATATTCCTTGAATACTCGGTTCATCATATCCATGAAGGCAGTAGGAGCATTAGTAAATCCAAAAGACATGACTAAGAATTCATAATGCCCGTACCGAGTTCTGAAAGCCATCTTTGGAATGTTATCGGTTCTAATCTTTAACTGATGATGTCCAGAACGAAGATCGATATTTGAAAAGAATTTGGCGCCTTGCAACTGCTCAAACAGGTCATCAATATGTGGCAATGGGTACCTATTCTTGATGGTGACATGATTCAACTCTCGATAATTAATACAAAGTCGCATACTCCCATCTTTCTTCTTTATGAATAGAACAGGAGCACCCCAAGGAGACGTACTAGGATGAATAAAACTGATGTCTAACAATTCTTGCAATTGGTTCTTTAACTCCTGAAGTTCAATAGGAGTCATTCGATATGGGGCTTTAGAAATGGGTTTTGTACCAGGTTCAAGGTCGATACAAAATTTAATTTCTCGCTCTGGGGGTAGGCCAGGAAGTTCTTTAGGGAGTACGTCAGGAAATTAATTAACAATAGAAATATCATTCAAAACTGACGTATTTTTGTTTAAATCCGTGACATGAGCTAAGAAAGCTTGACATCTATTTTTTAATAAACGAATAGCTTTATGGCTTGAGATGACAGTGATTGATTTTAATAGTTTGGTTACTTGAATTCGCATAATAGGTTGGTTAGGAATATGAAAGCCAATAACATTACGAAAATAATCAATTTTTGCATGATGAGTAGTTAACCAATCAATCCCTAAAATTACATCAAATACAAGTATTTTCAATGAAATAAGATCGACAGGTAATGTGAGGGTACCAATTTGAAACAAACAAGACTTATAAACAGTGGATGTAATGAAAGTTTCTCCCAACGGAGTTTCAACAGATAAGTCAAAGTCTAATTTCTCCGGAGTCAAATTTAAACGTTGAGCATAAGTAGGCGAAATAAAAGAATGGGTATAACCGGTATGAAATAAGGTATAGACTTCGCTAGAGTTTATGATAAGCTTACCCGTGATGACCTCGTTCGGGTTTCTTGCTTTCTGGGAGGTCACAGCAAACACTCTCCCTTGAACTACCAGTTTTGACTTTTCTGGGACGGCCTTTGGTGCCTCCATCCCAGCTGGTCTTATCTTCGATGCACGATAAAATTGGGCTAGGTGACCTTCTCTTCCAAAATTATAACACGCTTTGGACTGCATCGCGCAGTTTGGACTGATGTGTCCCTCCCCTCCACATTTGAAGCATATGATATGTAAGACCCCAACTTTTATAAATAAAGATGAATTTTCTATAAATATCATTTTTGAATATTATGGAGTTAATTTGATATAATAGTTGCGGGTAATATTTATAAATTTTGCAAACTATGCAAGTTGTTATATAATATTCGATTGGTCGGGGAATATTCGTTTTAACAGGGAATATTCGTACAACAACACAATCATTGGTGGACCCCACACCAGAATTATTGTCGGATTGAGAAAACGATAAAAATATTTTATTAAAAATAACGGCGGAAGTTTTACCATTGATACTGTTGAACTACTCGGTAGTAAAAGTACAGCAATACGTGTGGTTGCATAGTAGCACACGGTATTGATTATTAATGCTTATGTGAGAAGTCACTCAGTTTGATTCAATTATTGTTAGTTAATAATATGAATTATTTAGCGATAATGACGTTTTGTTTTATTCGTATTATTAACGTAATAAAACAGAAACATCTTTTTATATAAAACAGAATACTTTATTAAAGTTATTCTATAAATAGAATATATTATATTTTATTTAAAAGATTTTTCTTTAAATATAGACCGTCAGATTAAAGTAATCAATCTGGACCGTTCATGGATTAGTTACTATGCATTCTATTTTTCTATAAATAGCAGCTCATTCCTTCATTATTTCTTACGAATTCACTGAACTCTAGAGAGAGAAACTATAGAGAGAAACTATAGAGAGAGAGAGAAGAAGAGTATTCTGCTACTTAACTACTTCCTTATTTCAGCTCTTCTTTAAAACGATAAGGGGTGTTATTCTTTCTTATTCATGAAGAGAACTGTTGTTATTCTATTTATTATTATTCTGTTGGAATAACCTGTATACGCGGTCTACCCTATACTTGGTGACATTCTTCTATTATTCTGTTGGAACATCCTATCTGTGTGTTTTACACCGGACCTGGTTTCGTTTTTACTATTATTCTGTTGGAACATCCTATCTGTGTGTTTTACACCGGGCCTGGTTTCGTTTTTATTATTATTCTATTGGAACATCCTGTCTGTGTGTTTTACACCGGACCTGGTTCCATTATTTATTATTCTGTCGGAATATCCTGTCTGTGCGTTTACGCCGGACCTGGTTCCATTATTTATTATTCTGTCGGAATATCCTGTCCGTGCGTTTATGCCGGACCTGGTTCTATTATTTATTATTCTGTTGGAATAACCTGTCTGTGCGGTCTATCGCATGCCGGGTGATTTTTGTTGTTATTTCATTCTTTATTATACTCAGTTGGTTAAGTTTTGACTTCTATACTCCATGAAATTAGTGGAATATCCTTGATAATTACGGTTCATCCAGTATCTTTTCATGAAAATATTATTCTAAGCATTCTTGAATTTTACTCCACCAAGCAGTATCATGTTGACAATTTGGACGTTGTTAATTCTTAGATAAATTAATTCTTGAACTTGTTTTATTGAATTCTTATATCATTGTCATCATCCTCATGTTTATAAAATATTGAAAGTCATCTGTGGCTTATAGTTCATAGATGGACTTGGTATGATTATGACCAGGGATTATTCGGTATAATCATGACCGTAATGTTATAAATGATGTGGTAAAAGTCCTCATTAGCCCATAGTGCATTGATGGACAGTTGTTGGCATGATCATGACCATTAATGAATACACGAATATCCTTGGCCGTAGTGCAGGGGTGATTCGATGATGTGGATTATTTTATTAAGCTGAGTCCCAGCGATAACAGTGTTGAAAAACCTTTTAAATCATAAAAGATAGTAGATTTTATTTTCTACTTGACTCTTTTAATGGATTGCTTGGTCTGCTGCAGTTAAACTTGATGTCTATTATATTTTATCAGTTTAACATTGTTGAAGGCTAATGATAATTTATTCTGCATTATCTTAGTCATAATATTTCTTACTGGGCTAGTTGAGCTCACCCTTTCTTTCACTGTTCTCTTCAGGAATTGAGAACGTAGCTGGGGCGAGTCGGAGAACGGAGTGATGGTCCGAATGATAGTATTAGTTAGTAGTCCTCACTATTCTATGTAATGGTATGTTAATAAATGTAATGAGGACTCTTTTTGAGTATGAATACTCTCTAGAAGATAATATTTGTATTCAAACTCACAGTTAATGTTTTGTCGTATTGTACACGACAGTTGTATTTGTATTCTGTACTATGTATCTGACGACCCAAGATGGGTGATGTATACCTAATTTTGGGGGCGTCACAGTTGGTATCAGAGCTTAGGGATATGATCCCTGGCTAAGATGTGAGAATAGAACTAGGAGGGGAGAGACGGGGAATTCCTTCGCTAGTATGACCTACCTAAGTTTATTTGCATGGTATTTAATTGGTCGGTCATAATATAAGGATAATATATGACATATCAATTAACTTTTATTTTGTGGCAGTATCTGAAAATGACATCTGAGAATGTTGAGAATAGCAATGGAGCACAGGCGACTGTTGATTCACCACATATCAATAATCAGGATAATGTGCATCAGGAAGGTGACAATCCTCATGCAAACAACAACACTGACTAGATGATGAATGATGGAATGTTCAGAAACTTTATGCAGTTCATGCAACAGCAGGCGAGAGCGGCTCCTGTCCAAAATATAGGTGGAAACACTGAAAACTCTCGGACGGTCACCGCTAAACAGTTCAAGGAGCTAGGACCACCAAAGTTTAAGGGAGAGCCAAAACCACTTATAGCGGAAACATGGATAAAGCAGATTACCAAGACATTTGATGTATTGGGATGCTCCGAGGAGCAAAAGGTTCCCCTTTGCCGCCTTTATGTTGCGAGGAGAGGCAGATTACTGGTGGGAATCGATTAAGCGTACTCAACCTGCCACACTGAAGATGTCTTGGGAGAAGTTCCAAGAGCTGTTCAATGACAAATACTTTCCCGAAAGTGTTTGTCACATGAAGGAGGTGGAGTTCATCAAATTAGAGCAGAATAATATGACCGTGTCGTAGTATGAGGCTAAATTTGCTGAGTTGTCCCGGTTTACGTCCCACTTGGTGGATAATGAAGAGCGAATGACGTGAATGTTTTTGCGAGGTTTGAAACCTGAGATACGTCAACATCTTATTTCTCATAAATTGTGTTTGTATTCAGATATTGTGAATAGGGCTCAGTTAGTGGAGCGCGATAACGAGTCAATGCAACCAAAAGAGAGCAGTCGGCAAAATGATAATACCAGTGAGAGCAGTCATCGAAGCGGTGACAACAAGCGTGGAGGGAATCAACAGGCCAGAAATGGTAACCACTTCGGTGGTAATCAGGGCCAAAATAATAAGAATGGTCATTTCAAGAAGAGAAGATTCAACAATGATGGAAAGACGTCAGCACCAGCACCCGTTGTTAAGGAAGGAGAACGACCACCTATCATATGTTTCAAATGCGGAGGAGAGGGGCACATCAGTCCAAACTGCGCGATGCCGTCTAAAGCATGTTATAATTGTGGAAGAGAAGGTCATTTAGCTCGATTTTGTCGTTTACCAAAAATAAGTTCAGCCAAGATGGAGACACCAAAGGCCGTCCCAGAAAAGTCAAAACCGGTAGTGCAAGGGAGAGCGTTTGTTGTGACCTCCCAGAAAGTAAGGAACCCGAATGAGGTCATCACGGGTAAGCTTATCATAAACTCTAACGAAGTCTATACTTTATTTGATACCGGTTCTACCCATTCTTTTATTTCTCTTACTTGCGCTCATCGATTAAATTTGACTCCGGAGAAATTAGACTTTGATTTATCTGTTGAAACTCCATTGGGAGAAACCTTCATTACATCCACGGTTTATAAGTCTTGTTTGGTTCAAGTTGGTACCCACACATTACCTGTCGATCTGATTTCATTAAAAATACTTGTATTTGACGTGAATCTAGGGATTGATTGGTTAACTACTCATCATGAAAAAATTGATTGTTTTCGTAAGGTTGTTAGCTTTCATATTCCTAATCGACCTATTATGCGAATTTAAGAAACCAAACCATTAAAATCAATCGCTGTCATCTCAAGCCATAAAGCTATTCGTTTATTGAAAAACTGATGTCAAGCTTTCTTAGCTCGTGTCACGGATCTAAACAAAAATACGTCAGTTTTGAATGATATTTCTATTGTTAATAAATTCCCTGACGTATTCTCTGAAGAACTTCATGGCCTACCCCCAGAGCGTGAAATTGAATTTTGTATCGACCTTGAACCCGATACAAAACCCATTTCCAAAGCCCCATATCGAATGGCTCATATTGAACTTCAGGAGTTAAAGATCCAACTGCAGGAATTGTTAGACATTGGCTTTATTCGTCCTAGTACTTCTCCTTGGGGTGCTCCTGTGCTATTCGTGAAGAAGAAAGATGGAAGTATGCGACTTTGTATTGATTATCGGGAGTTGAATCATGTCACCATCAAAAACAGCTACCCATTGCCACGTATTGATGACCTGTTTGACCACTTGCAAGGAGCACAATTCTTTTCAAAGATCGATCTTCGTTCTGGATATCATCAGCTGAAGGTTAGAACTGAGGATATTCCAAAGACGGCTTTTAGAACTCGGTACGGGCATTATGAATTCCTAGTCATGTCCTTTGGATTGACTAATGCTCCTGCTGCCTTCATGGATATGATGAACCGGGTATTCAAGGAATATTTGGATCACTTTGTGGTCGTCTTTATTGATGACATCCTTATTTATTCCAAAAGCCGTGAAGATCATGAGCAACACTTGAGGCTGGTACTCCAAAAGCTTCGTGAATATAAGCTTTATGCCAAGTTGAAGAAATGCGAGTTCTGGCTGGAGGAGGTAGCATTCCTTGGGCACGTAGTATCAAGTCGTGGAATATCGGCTGGGAGCAACCTAAATCAGTGACCGAAGTACGTAGCTTTCTTGGTTTAGCTGGTTATTATCGGAGGTTCATGGAAGGATTTTCTCGAATCGCTACTCCATTAACTCAGCTGACTCGGAAAGATACAAAGTTCGGTTGGAGCGAAGAATGTGAGCAGAGTTTTCAAGAACTCAAGAGGAGACTCATTTCAGCACCTGTTCTAACAATACCATCTGGCTCGGAGGGATTTGTCATCTACAGTGATGCTTCGAGCAAAGGGTTGGGATACGTTCTCATGCAACATGGAAAAGTCATAGCCTATGCATCAAGACAACTCAAGGAATATGAGAGGAATTATCCTACTCATGATCTAGAGTTGGCAGCAGTTGTCTTTGCACTTAAAATTTGGAGGCATTACTTGTATGGGGAGAAGGTGGAGATTTTTACGGATCATAAAAGCCTCAAATATTTCTTCACTCAAAAGGAACTCAACATGCGACAACGACGTTGGCTTGAACTGTTGAAAGATTATGATCATACCATTCAATACCATCCTGGAAAAGCGAACGTGGTAGCTGACGCATTGAGTAGAAGATCATATACAAGTACAAGTGCAATATTGTCAACACAAAGGCCCATTTTGTGTGACTTGCAAAGGATGGAGATAGAGTTAAAGACTCCAGGGATCCATGTGATGATGGCGAATATACGAGTAGAACCAACTTTAATCGATAAAGTTAAAGCTGCTCAAGCTACAGACCTGGAGCTAATGCGTATGAGGAAGAAAGTGCAAGAAGGTGCTATGCCGGAAGCAAGAATCGATGAAGAAGGAATACTTTGAGTCAACTCCAGACTTTGTGTTCCTAACAACCCTGATTTAAAGTATGAAATCATGATGGAGGCGCGCAACACACCGTTTGCAATCCATCCTGGAAGTACCAAAATGTATCATGATCTTCGTCATACATTTTGGTGGAGCAATATGAAGAGAGAGATAGCGTTGTTTATCTCAAGATGTCTAACTTGTCAACGAGTCAAAGCGGAGCATCAAGTACCAAAAGGTCCATTGCAACCACTTGAAATTCCAGAATGGAAGTGGGAGCACATTACCATGGATTTCGTTACCGGTCTTCCTAAGGTTTCTCAAGGTATAGATGCGATTTGGGTCATTATTGATAGATTGACCAAGTCTGCTCATTTCTTATCGATACGAGAAACTTATACACTTGAACGTCTTTCTCGTATGTACATAAACGAGACTGTAAAACTGTATGGTATGCCAGTATCCATAGTTTCTGATCGAGACCCAAGATTCACTTCACGATTTTGGGTTAGTTTACAAAAAGCTATGGGCACAGATTTATGATTTAGTTCGACATATCATCCTCAGACGGACAGACAATCAGAGAGGACTATTCAAACTCTAGAAGATTTATTAAGACTCTGTGTCTTTGACTTCAAGGGAAGTTGGGACAAGTTCTTACCATTGGTGGAGTTTTCCTACAACAACAGTTATCAAGCAAGTATTGGCATGGCTCCATTCGAAGTATTGTATGGAAGAAAATGTCGTTCTCTAGTATGCTGGAATGAGGTGGGTGAAGCAACGTTGTTGGGACCGGAGTTGGTACGTATGACTACAGAAAAGATTCAAACGATCCGACAACGTATAAAAACCTCACAAGATCGACAAAAGAGTTATGTAGATCTTCATCGAAAGGACGTGGAATTTGATATAGGAGATCATGTGTTCTTACGTGTTGCTCTATGGAAAGGAGTTACGAGATTTGGAAAAAGAAGAAAGCTCAATCCTCGATTCATCGGTCAATTTTTAATTCTCGATCGAGTAGGAACTGTGGCTTATAGACTCGCTTTACCGCCAAGTATGTCTCGTGTTCATAACGTTTTTCACATATCCATGTTACGCAAATATGTGGAAGACCTGAACCATATTATTGAGTTAGAACCAGACGAAATAGCAGAGGATTTGACGTATGAAGAAGTTCCTATTCAAATCTTGGATAAGAAGGAACATATTCTACGCTCCAAGGTTATACCTCAAGTCAAAGTTTTGTGGAGAAACCACGATGTTGAGGAAATGACTTGGGAGTTAGAATCTGAAATGAAATCAAGGTATCCTTACCTCTTCGACATACCAGGTACGTACCCTAATTTCGAGAGAGAAATTTCATAAGAAGGGGAGGTTGTAAGACCCAAACTTTTATAAATAAAGATGAATTTTTTATAAATATCATTTTCGAATATTATGGAGTTAATTTAATATAATAGTTGTGGGTAATATTTATAAATTTTGCAAAGTATGCAAGTTATATAATATTCGATTGGTCGGAGAATATCCGTTTTAACAGGGAATATTCGTACAACGACACAATCATTGGTGGACCCCACACCGGAATTATTGTCGGATTGAGAAAACGATAAAAATATTTTATTAAAAATAACGGCGGAAGTTTTACCATTGATACTGTTGAACTACTCGGTAGTAAAAGTACAGTAATACGTGTGGTTGCATAGTAGCACACGGTATTGATTATTAATACTTATGTGAGAAGTCACTCAGTTTGATTCAATTATTGTCAGTTAATAATATGAATTATTTAGCGATAATGACGTTTTGTTTTATTCGTATTATTAACGTAATAAAACAGAAACATCTTTTTATATAAAACAGAATACTTTATTAAAGTTATTCTATAAATAGAATATATTATATTTTATTTAAAAGATTTTTCTTTAAATATGGACCGTCAGATTAAAGTAATCAATCTGGACCGTTCATGGATTAGTTACTATGCATTCTATTTTTCTTTAAATAGCAGCTCATTCCTTCACTATTTCTTATGAATTCACTGAACTCTAGAGAGAGAAACTATAGAGAGAAACTATAGAGAGAGAGAAGAAGAGTATTCTGCTACTTAACTACTTCCTTATTTCAGCTCTTCTTTAAAACGGTAAGGGGTGTTATTCTTTCTTATTCATGAAGAGAACTGTTGTTATTCCATTTATTATTATTCTGTTGGAATAACCTGTATACGCGGTCTACCCTATACTTGGTGACATTCTTCTATTATTCTGTTGGAACATCCTGTCTGTGTGTTTTACACCGGACCTGGTTCCATCTTGTTATTATTCTGTTGGAACATCCTGTCTGTGTGTTTTACACCGGACTTGGTTCCATTATTTATTATTCTGTCAGAATATCCTGTCTGTGCGTTTACGCTGGACCTGGTTCCATTATTTATTATTCTGTCGGAATATCCTGTCTGTACGTTTACGCCGGACCTAGTTCCAATATTTATTATTCTGTCGGAATATCCTGTCCGTGCGTTTATGCCGGACCTGATTCCATTATTTATTATTCTGTTGGAATAACCTGTCTGTGCGGTCTATCGCATGTCGGGTGATTTTTGTTGTTATTCTATTCTTTATTATACTCAGTTGGTTAAGTTTTGACTTCTATACTCCATGAAATTAGTGGAATATCCTTGATAATTGTGGTTCATCCAGTATCTTTTCATGAAAATATTCTTCTAAGCATTCTTGAATTTTACTCCACAAAGCAGTATCATGTTGACAATTTGGACGTTGTTAATTCTTGGATAAATTAATTCTTGAACTTGTTTTATTGAATTCTTATATCATTGTCATCATCCTCATGTTTATAAAATGTTGAAAGTCATCTGTGGCCTATAGTGCATAGATGGACTTGGTATGATTATGACCAGGGATTATTCGGTATAATCATGACCGTAATGTTATAAATGATGTGGTAAAAGTCCTCATTGGCCCGTAGTGCATTGATGGACAGTTGTTGGCATGATCATGACCATTAATGAATACACGAATATCCTTGGCCGTAGTGCAGGGGTGATTCGATGATGTGGATTATTTTATTAAGCTGAGTCCCAGCGATAACAGTGTTGAAAAACCTTTTAAATCATAAAAGATAGTAGATTTTATTTTCTACTTGACTCTTTTAATGGATTGCTTGTTCCGCTGCAGTTAAACTTGATGTCTATTATATTTTATCAGTTTAACATTGTTGAAGGCTAATGATAATTTATTCTGCATTATCTTAGTCATAATATTTCTTACTGGGCTAGTTGAGCTCACCCTTTCTTTCACTGTTCTCTTCAGGAAATGAGAACGTAGCTGGGGCAAGTCAGGGAACGGAGTGATGGTCCGAATGATAGTATTAGTTAGTAGTCCTCACTATTCTATGTAATGGTGTGTTAATAAATATAATGCGGACTCCTTTTGAGTATGAATACTCTCTAGAAGATAATATTTGTATTCAAACTCATAGTTTATATTTTGTCGTATTGTACACGATAGTTGTATTAGTAAGTTGTATTTGTATTCTGTACTATGTATTTGACGACCCAAGATGGGTGATGTATACCTAATTTTGGGGGCGTCACATGATAGGTGGTCGTTCTCCTTCCTTAACAACGGGTGCTAGTGCTGACGTCTTTCCATCATTGTTGAATCTCCTCTTCTTGAAATGTCCACTTTTATTATCTTGGCCATGATTACCATCGAAGTGGTTACCATTTCTGGCATGCTGATTCCCTCCACGTTTGTTGTCACCGCTTCGATGACTGCTACCACTTGTATTATCATTTTGCTGGTTGCTTTCTCTTGGTTGCGTTGACTCATTATCGCGGTCCAATAACTGAGCCCTATTTACAATATCTGAATACAAACACAGTTTATGAGAAATTAGATATTGACGTATCTCGGGTTTCAAACCTCTTAGAAACATCCGCGTCATTCTCTCTTCATTATCAACCGAGTGAAACGCAAACCGGGATAACTCGACAAACTTAGCTTCGTACTGCGACACGGTCATGTTGGTTTACTCCAGTTTAATGAACTCTACCTCTTTCATGTGACGAATACTTTTGGGAAAGTACTTGCCATTGAACAGTTCTTGGAACTTCTCCCAAGACATCTTCAGTGTGGCAGGTTGAGTACGCTTTATAGATTCCCACCAGTAATCGGCTTCTGCCCGTAACATGAAGGTGGTAAAGGGAACCTTTTGCTACTCGGAGCATCCCAAGACATCAAATATCTTGTTGATCTACTTTATCCACGTCTCCGCCTTAAGTGGTTTTGGCTCTCCAAAAAACTCTGGTGGTCCCAGCTCCTTGAACTGTTTAGCAGTGATCGTCCGAGAGTTGCCAGTGTTTCCACCTGTATTTCGGACATGAGTCACTCTTGCCCGATGTTGCATGAATTGCAGAAAGCCTCTGAATAATCCATCGTTCATCATTTGATCGTTGTTGTTTAATTGAGGATTATTGTCTTCATGTTGCATGTTATCCTGGGTATTGATTTGTGGTGACTCAACAGTCTCATGTGGTCCATTGCTATTCTCAATATTCTCGGATGTCATTTTCAAATACTGCCACAAAATAAGGGTTAATTGACATGCAACATATTATCCCTATACTCTGACCGACCAATTAAATATAAAATAAACTTAGGTAGGTCATACTAGCGAAGGAATTCTCCGTCTCTCCCCTCCTAGTTCTAGTCTCACATCTTAGCCAGGGATCATATCCCTAAGCTTTGATACCAACTGTGACGCACCCAAAATAGGTATACTTCACCCATTCTGAGTCGCCAAATATATGGTACAGAATACAAATATAAACTTAATTTATACAATTGTTTAAGTGTCATGTAGAATACGACACAACATAAGCTGTGAGTTTTAATACAAATATTGTCTTCTAGACAGAATTCAAACTCAAAATAAGTCTTCATTACATTTATTATCACACTATTTCACAGAATAGTGAGGACTACTAATGCAAACATCTGGACCGTCACTCCGTTTCCCGACTAGTCCCAACTATATTCTCATTTCCTAAAGAGAACAATGAAAGCAAAGGGTGAGCTCAACTAGCCCAGTAAGAAATATTATAACTAAGATAATGCATAATAAATTAGTGTTAGCCTTCAACAGTGTTAGACTGATAAAATATAATAAACATCAAGTTTAACTACAGCGGAACAAGCAATCCATTAGAAGAGTCAAGTAGAAAATAAAATCTACTATCTTCTATGATTTAAAAGATTTTTCATCACTTTTATCGCTGAGACTCAGCTTAATAAATAATCCACATCATCCCTGCACTACGGCCAAGGATATTCATTAGTATCACGACCACAAATTATCTATGCACTACAGGCCAATGATATTCGTGTATTCATCAATGGTCATGATCATGCCAACAACTGTCCATCAATGCACTACGGGCCAATGAGAAATTTTACCACAACATTTTAACATTACGGTCATGATTATACCAAACAATCCCTGGTCATAATCATACTAAGTCCATATATGCACTACAGGCCACAGATGACTTTCAATATAATATAAACATGAGGATGATGACAATGATATAAGAATTCAATAAAATAAGTTCAAGAATAAATTTTTAAAGATTTATAATTTAATTTATCCAGAAATCAATAACGTCCAAATTGTCAACATGATACTGCTTGTGGAGTAAAATTCAAGAATAATATTGTACCAAAAATAATTTGGACCGAAAATGAATCAATTTTTATCATGAATAGTACCTCGGGTTAATAGTACCCCGTGAATAGTACTTCAGGAATAGTAACCCCGTGACTAGTACTCCGACATGAAAAAGTTAAAACTTATCAAGAATGCTCAGAATAATATTTTCATGAAAAGTTACTGGATGAAGTGCAAATATCAAGGATATTCTACTAATTTCATGGAGTATAGAAGCCAAAATTTTAACAAACGAGTATAGAATTCGAAATCTGAAACTAAATAATTTTACTTACATACTACAGAATATGGAAGAAAATATTATTTCAAGCGAATATTGAACAAAAATAACATCCCTTACGAATTCGAAAGAAATAATACCCCTTACCTTAGTAAGAGATTGAATACTACAATAGTGTAGTAACAGAATACTCTTCTTCTTTTTCTCTTATTCTCTCTATACGTTCTGTCTCTATAGCTTGAATGAATTGGTGAAAAATAATGAAGAAATGAGCTTCTATTTATAGGCATGGCAGAGTAAGGGTAAAATAGTCTTTTCGCCATAATTTATGACATCATCGCTGACATCATCGATCATATTACATCACTGCTTACCTCATCGTCCGATGACATCATCGCTTACATCATAGGAATTCAAATTCAATTTATTCTCTTCCACCTCCTTTTACTTTTTTACCATGAATTTACTATAATAATGTTACCATTCAAATTAAAAAAAAACGTACTATTATATAATCACATCATACTACTATAACGTAATATTATAATAATATATTTGAATGAATTATTTTATCAGAAAAGATAAAATACCAACTTTCAACAAATGTCACATGCTAAAAATTCCTCATTTTAACTCCACATTAAATAAATATTTTCTTATCATATAAATCAATAAATAATTATTCAAAAATAATATTACAGAATTACAATAATAACAACCAGGCCGTTCTCAGTAAAGAGGGGGCTTTCCGATAAGGATTTCTCCTTACGGGCGCGCAATTAGGTGACCAAACCTCTCCTTGACAGAACTTTCTAGATATTGCCAATAATGCTATCTAATAATATTATTCAAATAATATGAATTATTGATCTAATAATGAAAAATATTGTGCAGTGATAATTATTGAAACAACAATAATATAAAATATCAACACAACAATTATTGAACCAATAAAGTAAAATATTGAACAGTAATTACTGTAACAATTATTAAGTAGTGCCTTCTTACGTAAGAATCAATAATTCAAAAATACTGTGCAATACCGCGTGCTACTGTGCAACAACGCGTATTACTGTATTTTAACCACCAGGTATTCCAACAGTTAACGGTAAAACTTTCGCCGTAATTTTATAAAAAGATATTTTTGTCGTTTTCTCAATCCGATAATAATTCCATTATGGGGTCCACCAATGATTGTGTCGTCGTACAAATATTCCCTATTAAAATGAATATTCCCCGACCAATCGAATATTATATAACAACTTGCGTACTTTGCAAAATTTATAAACATTACCCACAACTATAACATTATATCAAATTCACTCCATAATATTCAAAAATGATATTTATAAAAAATTCATCTTTATTCATAAAAGTTAGGGTCTTACATATAGTGACTTAGAAATTCTGAGTAGGTCAAAAGACCATGAACATTCTCTTTGATTTCCATTCATAAAAAGGATAACTCGACACTAAGTCCGTAAGTCCGACATATCTTACGAGCGCATCTAGGTGATCATCCTATAGTACTCTATGTTGATCAACATTCATCCGTTAAACGTGCCCATCGAATAATCGATGTAAAAATACATTTGTTTATTCATATTCAGGCTTACCTTGAATCCGTACCAAACAATTGGCGTAGGATAGCGTTAACAATTCTATATTGAAAGATTTGTAAATAAATCAATCAACTCTTCAAGATTAGTCTTGTCGAGTTAAAACTGGCATCGACCCTTTCGTAAAACAATTCATGCATCTCATAACATGAATCATAGAGAACTTGGTTAACACGAAGGTTAGACAAGCGTTAAAAAAACTTGCCTTCAAGCGTCTTCAAATAAATATTTAACAATTCTTGGTCTTTATAGTATCTACAAGATATATTCACATAGCACACTAAAATTAGATGTCAAACAATCTAATCACATTGTTTTTACCAACTTCTTTCTCTTTTATAACTTAACTAAAATTATTTTATTAATACAACTCGTTTCGAGTTAATTATCATTCCTTACGGCTTATTAATGTTTCTTACGTTACTCCACCAATACTCAACAATCATTGGTTAAGTATCACCATAATTGATTACAGTTTACATTCTTACACTTTATGTTCTTCGTTCAATTACTCATTAAACAACATTAAATTCCAAAAGTCATCACTGTATATGCGATTTAGGAATGGTTTTATCATGTTCATTAAGTATATAAGTGCCCCATAATTGTCTTGCAAACAATTGGGTTCAAAACTAGCTTGGTCAACAATTTCTCCTCACTCGGCGCTGCGGTGCCAACCTCTAGTACAACAGTGGTGCTGCAGCGCCACTTCATAGTACTCAAACCCCGGTCTTGGCGCTGCGACGCGAGACTCACACTTACGAGTGGCGCTGCGGCGCGACTCTGCAGTGGCCTCTCCCCTCGCCCCGGCACTGCGGTGCGAGTTCTATACACTTGGGCGGTGCTGCGACGCTGACCTCTAACCCTTAAGAAATTTTCAAAATTTTCCTATTCGATTTTTTTCGGACTCGTAACTTGGTCGTTATAAGTCGGAATTGGCTCGTTTAAAAGCCATTACCTTACATATCTTATGTACTTTGATTTCATCCAGACAAAAGTAATTTTTAAATCCGTTAACGATGAATTCACTATTTAACGTCCCATTACGCGTTCGTTTAACGTTCATGAGCGTTCATAACTTGTTTTCTTCGTTTTAAGTCGGGTTTCGACGATTCTTGAGTCCACGACTCTTAAATACGTTGTTCTATGATACGCCAAAGGTTTTCGAGTTAAGCGGCGACTTTTGACTACTAATTCGAAAATTCTATAATTTCGACGTTTAACGCTTAATCTCAAAAATTTTGCCATAACTTCGTTACTCGAGTTTTGTACGCCAAATCAAATGGAACAACTCCATTGATTCATCATCTACATCCTAACCAAACAAGATGCACATAACCTATGATGGTTTTCAATTTGTCCATCAACAACCAAACAAACGCTTATCAGTTTTCTTCGCATAAAATTTCTCAAACGCTTATGATTCTTAATCATACATGACTTATAATGTTTTAATCCACTATTAGCCATCCTTATTACTCTGAAAGAGACATGCTCTACCAATTCATACTTTTCTATGAAAAAGAAATAGAAAAGGATCGAAAACTAGGATTTACGTATTATTACCTTAACGTTCTTCGCGTTCTTGATAAAGCTTGATGATTTGCTTTGCTTTCTTTTGATTACTTGTTATAGACTTCTCTCTCTCTCTCTCTCAATATATTTCTAGTGTTGGTGAAAAATAAATAATGAACCAACCTAGCTTTCTTTATATAGAAAATCCAATTAGGGGCAATTTGGTCAAAATGCCCACCTCCTTACTATTCATTGGTGTAGCCACCAAGTAATTGCACTTTACTTGGCCACCAAGTGGCCAGCCCACCTATCTTCTTGGGTCACCCAGGGGTTGCCCCATGGGTTTTAACCATCCGTTGACCCATCGGTTCGATCCGCGATTTATTTTCTTGGTTTGGGCCTTAACATTAATTCTTGTTGGGCCTATCTTGGGCTTGTCTTAACATAACTTTGGGCTTGACATAATATCTTATTGGGCTTGACATAATCCAAGACCAATTGGAAATGACAAAGTCCACTTACTAAAGTTCATTAAGAACTACTCGTATTTTACTCGTACAATTCTCATTTTTTCTTCGTATACAGCTCGTACAATATTCATATTATACTTCGTAATAATCTTCGTACTATACTCGTATAATAACTAGTATCATACTCGTCTTTCTTACGTATAATAACCGTAATCATTATACGTAGCCATTAAATTCTCATAACTTACTTTTCCCAACCCTTAGGTTTTAAGTCTGCAGGCGAAAACTTCGTTTGCCATAACTGAATTATTATTGAATATTCCATTACGTCTTAGTATTCTATCATTACTCGTTTCTCAAAAATCCAAACTTAATCTCCGAGTAGAAACGGATGAATAGTGTTTTTACGAAAACTTCTCGGAAAACTTCTATTTTTGTCTTGTAAATTCATAACAATTAATCCTAGCACATAGCTAGAATCCTTACCACATCCGCACATTCTAGGTCATAGAACGACCTTCGCATAGCTTACTCACATAAATAAACAATTAAATTCATTTAATTCAAATAATCAAATAAAAATTTAATTCACATAATTCTGATTTTTCTCGGGCATTACATTTTACCCAACAACAACCTTGCTTGAACAACAATTAAGGCTATAATCTTACTCAATAAAAGAACTAAATTAATGAACTCGTAGAATTAATAACAAGTTAAGGAATAAAATTTACTCAACATAAGAATAATAGAATTTAGAAATTTGCGTAATAAGAAACAAAATAACGATAGGAAACCTTCTCAACTTAAGAGTTAGGTTAAAGAACTTGCATGAAGTAAGTAAGATAGGATAAAGAAAACTTTCATATAAATGATAACAAGATATGATAAGGATATTGCTTTACATAAAGAAATAAAGTTTAGGGAACTTGCCTCGTGCGTAAGCTATACAATTATAACACACGTTCACCAAAATACCCTACACATACCATTAGAATCGCAACATCGATTAGTTTAGTTATACTAACATTAACCTTATAAGCTCCATTCACCATCTTATTTAAGTTACAACATTTAACTTAAGGTTTAACCATATTGATCAACCACATAACATGAATCTGAAAACTCACTAACATATAACGTAAAGCTATAGCATTCAATTCTCATATGTAACTTTTACAAACATCAAGTTTCAATTGTTATATAACTTGTTATTTAAAAACTTAAAAATCTTCATATTTGGTATTACAATACAACTACAATCTGTTATAACATCATATAATATGATTAACATGATCATAAGAATAGGTTACGATTGTATGTTATGGACTGAAAAAAAAAATAGTTTCTGTTCAGGGGTTGGCGCGGTCGCGTCGTTTTAAGCATTGGCACCAGCGCGGCCGCGCTGGTGCGCAGACCTAGAATTTGCATTCTGTTCATACAACCTGCTGCGAACCGACTCCAAATTCCTCATTTAACCAGCAACACAAGCACATCCAGACACTAGTCAAGCAACATAACATATGTATTTAACCATTATAATAACACAAACAATGCTAATAACCAATTTAGAGCCTTCAAAAGTAAGGTCTATGCTTAATATTCAAATTTCAGTATATTTAGCACATACAAACACTACGAATTCATTTCTTGATCAAATCAATCCATTCGACTTGCATTCTTTTCCTATTCCAATATATTAACAATAGAAATCATCAATTTACAGATTATACCATGAACTCATAACCAATTTTAGTCTCAAACTAGACCAAAATTCACATATTATCACATAACAACTGTAAGACCCCAACTTTTATAAATAAAGATGAATTTTCTATAAATATCATTTTTAAATATTATGGAGTTAATTTGATATAATGTTATAGTTGTGGGTAATATTTATAAATTTTGCAAAGTACGCAAGTTGTTATATAATATTCGATTGGTCGGGGAATATTCGTTTTAACAGAGAATATTCGTACAACGACACAATCATTGGTGGACCCCACAACGGAATTATTGTCGGATTGAGAAAACGACAAAAAATATTTTATTAAAAATAACGGCGGAAGTTTTACCATTGTTACTGTTGAACTACTCGGTAGTAAAAGTACAGTAATATGTGTGGTTGCATAGTAGCACACGGTATTGATTATTAATGCTTATGTGAGAAGTCACTCAGTTTGATTCAATTATTGTCAGTTAATAATATGAATTATTTAGCGATAATGACGTTTTGTTTTATTCGTATTATTAACGTAATAAAACAGAAACATCTTTTTATATAATAATAGAATACTTTATTAAAGTTATTCTATAAATAGAATATATTATATTTTATTTAAAAGATTTTTCTTTAAATATGGACCGTCAGATTAAAGTAATCAATCTGGACCGCTCATGGATTAGTTACTATGCATTCTATTTTTCTATAAATAGCAGCTCATTCCTTCATTATTTCTTACGAATTCACTGAACTCTAGAGAGAGAAACTATAGAGAGAGAGAAGAAGAGTATTCTGCTACTTAACTACTTCCTTATTTCAGCTCTTCTTTAAAACGGTAAGGGGTGATATTCTTTCTTATTCATGAAGAGAACTGTTGTTATTCCATTTCTTATTATTCTGTTGGAATAACCTGTATACGCGGTCTACCCTATACTTGGTGACATTCTTCTATTATTCTGTTGGAACATCCTGTCTGTGTGTTTTACACCGGACCTGGTTCCGTCTTGTTATTATTCTGTTGGAACAACCTGTCTGTGTGTTTTACACCGGACTTGGTTCCATTATTTATTATTCTGTTGGAACATCCTGTCTGTGTGTTTTACACCGGACCTGGTTCCATCTTGTTATTATTCTGTTGGAACATCCTGTCTGTGTGTTTTACACCGGACTTGGTTCCATTATTTATTATTCTGTCGGAATATCCTGTCTGTGCGTTTACGCTGGACCTGGTTCCATTATTTATTATTCTGTCGGAATATCCTGTCTGTGCGTTTACGCCGGACCTGGTTCAATTATTTATTATTCTGTCAGAATATCCTGTCTGTGCGTTTACGCCGGACCTGGTTCCATTATTTATTATTCTGTCGGAATATCCTGTCTGTGCGTTTACGCCGGACCTGGTTCCATTATTTATTATTCTGTTGGAATAACTTGTTTGTGCGGTCTATCGCATGCATGGTGATTTCTTTTGTTATTCCATTCTTTATTGTACTCAGTTGGTTAAGTTTTGACTTCTATACTCCATGAAATTTGTGGAATATCCTTGATAATTGTGTTTCATCCAGTATCTTTTCATGAAAATATTCTTCTAAGCATTCTTGAATTTTACTCCACAAAGTAGTATCATGTTGACAATTTGGACTTTATTAATTCTTGGATAAATTAATTTCTGAACTTGTTTTATTGAATTCTTATATCATTGTCATCATCCTCATGTTTATAAAATGTTGAAAGTCATCTGTGGCATGTAGTGCATAGATGGACTTGGTATGATTATGACCAGGGATTATTCGGTATAATCACGACCGTAATGTTACAAATGATGTGGTAAAAGTCATCATTGGCCCGTAGTGCATTGATGAACAGTTGTTGGCATGATCATGACCATTAATGAATACACGAATATCCTTGGCCGTAGTGCAGGGGCGATTCGATGATGTGGATTATTTTATTAAGCTGAGTCACAGCGATAACAGTGTTGAAAAACCTTTTAAATCATAAAAGATAGTAGAGTTTATTTTCTACTTGACTCTTTTAATGGATTGCTTGTTCCACTGCAGTTAAACTTGATGTCTATTATATTTTATCAGTTTAACATTGTTGAAGGCTAATGATAATTTATTCTGCATTATCTTAGTCATAATATTTCTTACTGGGCTAGTTGAGCTCACCCTTTCTTTCACTGTTCTCTTCAGGAAATGAGAACGTAGCTGGGGCAAGTCGGGGAACGGAGTGATGGTTCGAATGATAGTATTAGTTAGTAGTCCTCACTATTTTATGTAATAGTGTGTTAATAAATGTAATGAGGACTCCTTTTGAGTATGAATACTCTTTAGAAGATAATATTTGTATTCAAACTCACAGTTTATGTTTTGTCGTATTGTACACGACAGTTGTATTAGTAAGTTGTATTTGTATTCCGTACTATGTATCTGACGACCCAAGATGGGTGATGTATACCTAATTTTGGGGGCGTCAAAACTCCAATTCTTCATTTTAAAACATGTTTATATGAATTAATTCTTACAACTAATTATAACAATTTTCAAGAAAAACTAAAAACACACAAACCCTCATTCTAAAACAAGTTTTCATGAATTTATCTACTGAAAATCGTTTCTAGATGATGACTAATAGATTATAAACCATCAATTAGCATATATAAACCGTATCTCATCAATTTTAACAACAAAATCAAAGTTTGCATGAAAAACTCAAAAACATAAACTCAAGCTTGAAACTAAGAATTTTACCTTTGATTTCTTGTGTTTAGATGATCAAGGCAACTTTGTTAATCCCTTCTTGGCTTACAAAATTCCAATTTTCTCTAAATTTCTCTAGGCTTCTCCCTTTTTCTCTCTTCTATATTTTCTTCTTTAGTCTTTCTTTTCTAACTTAGCATAGGAAAAAAAATAAACTGATATACGTATATAATATAAATGTATATAACTGATAAAACATAACTCCCCCTTTTAATATATGTTAGTTATATTCGATTTTTATTTATTTATTTATTTATTTATTTATTATTATTATTATTATTATTATTATTATTATTATTATTTTAATTCAAAAGCCTTAAGGCCTTGTTTGGCAAAACACTTTTAAAAATAAAGACTTAACATTCCTTAAGCCTTATTTGGTAAAACCCATTTATGACTCTTTTAATTTATTTTAATAACTCATTTATAATATGGTTTATTAGCCCACTTGTCGACGTCAGAATTTTTATTTGTCCCTTTTCTGTTCTTATCTTTTGGTGTTCTCATGTTAGGTGAGATTTGTTTGAAAAAATAAGTTGTGAAAAGGTCCGACATGTATATGTCGACGATTTGATTGTAAGAGTCACCAGTTGGTTTTTTAAATGATTGTACCAACACAACCGAGAAAAGGTTTGCACATTGACCCAGTGATGTGACACTGCTAAACGAGTCTATGAAACTGAGATTCATTAGGGTCGGGGGCTTGATTATGCGGAGGGAAGGTGTTAGGCACCCCCCGACATTTGTGTTACCACAGTGACTGCCACTTTTCAAGAAACTGTTATATGAATGTGTGTGTGTGGGTCAATGTGCAATTATTTAGAAGTAGTGCAAGGCCTCGTTCACACCTATATACATAGGGTTTGAATTTATGTAAAAATTCAGTTTTAAACAAGATATAGCAATGATGTTTTGTAAAAAAAGCTTTTCAAACCCTTATGCTCAATAGTAATTGAGACCTTTTACACTTTCATTTTTTATTAAGTGTTCAGCTTAATTGTTTTCAATTTTCGAGATGCGAAGCATCCTCGAGAAAATAATGTAGAAAGTAGTTCCGATGTAACTCCCAAGAAATTCGGATCTTTAATGAATTAAATTTTTATTTGATTATGTGGATTAAATGTATTTAATGATTAATTATGTGAGCAAGATATTTGAAGGTCGTTCTATGACCTAGAATGTGTAGATGTGGTTAGTATTCTGGCTATGTGCTAGGATTAATTGTCTTGAATTTATAAGACGAAAATAAAGGTTTTCCAAGAATTTTTTCGTAAAAACACTATTCATCCGATTTTTCTTGGAGATTAGGTTTGAAATTCCGAGAGACACGTAATGATAGAATATGAAGATATAATTGAATATCCAATAATATTTCAGTTATGGCAAACGAAGTTTTCGCCTGCGGACTTAAAATCTAAAGGTTGGTAAAAGTGAGTTCTGAAAGGAAAATATAATGTGTATAATCATTTCGGTTATTATACGTATGATATATAAGTATAATATGAATAATGGTGCGACGTATAAATCGAATATCGTATGAATACTAAACAAAGAAAATACGTGAGTTATATGCGTAGAATACGATTAGTTCTTATTGGATTTTGAGTTAAGGATTTTGTATAATCCAATTGGACATGGATTAAAAGCAAGCCCAATGAATTGTGTAATCAAGCCCAAGTTAAGGCCCAATGTTATATTTAATTAAGCCCGATCCAAGAATCCGAACCGCGGATAGAACCGACGGGTCACGGGATGGGTAAACCCCATGGGACAACCCATAGGAAGACCCATGGGCATGTGGGTCAGGCACTTGGCCACCAAGTAAAGTGATTACTTGGTGGCTAAGTTGTTGAGGAGGTGAGGAATAGTACGGAGGTGGCTTTTGGACCAGTTTGCCCTCCATGTGGTTTGCCTATAAAAGGAAAGCTTAAGTTGGTCATTTGATGTTTTATAAACTTTGTCCAACATATATTGAGAGAGAGAAAGAGCTAGAAACAAGTAATCAATCTACTTCAAAGCAAACCATATACGTTTAGTCAAGAACGTGAAGAACGCAAAGGTAATATTTCGTAAAACATTAGTCTTCATCCTTTTCAATTTCTTTCTCGTAGAGAATCGTGGATTGGTGGAGCAAGTCTATTGAGGAGGAATAAGGATGGCTATTAATAATGAAAACATTGATAAGTCATGTTTAAGTAGAAATTATAAGAGTTTACGTAAGTTTAAACTGTAAAAATCTTTGAATGAGAACTTGGTTGTTGATGGATAAATTGAAAACCATTTTAGATAGGGTATGTGAATCTTGTTTGGTTAAGATGTAGGTGATGAATCAATGGAGTGTTCTATTTGATTTGGCTTCTAGAACACGAGTAACGAATTTATGGCGAATTTTGCAAAAATAGACGTTAAACGTTGAAAACGTAAAAATCTCGGATTAGTAATCAAAAGTTACTGTGTGACTTGAAAATGTCAGTTTCCAATGTCAACACGTGAGATAGGGCATTCAAGAGTTATGGACTCATGAATCGTCGAATTCTGACTTATAACGAAGAAAAAGAGTATTGAACACTTGAAAACGATAAATGAACGCTCGATAATGAACCAAAAGGTGAATTCCGAGTTAACGGATTTGAAAGTAAAATATTCTTGCATGAATACCTAGATAATGTAATTTTTGAGTTGTAGGCTTTTGAATAAGCCAATTCGGATGTAAAATGAAGAAGTTATGAGGTCGGGAAGTTCATAAGAAAAACAAACTGTCAAAACCAACTGAGGTACAGGGGTGGCGCCGCAGCACCAAACCCAGCATAGATGGCCGCACCGCAGTGCTGGCTCCGGGCTCTTTCTACTATTAGTTGGCACCGCAGCGCCAAAGGTATACTAGAGTCTGGCGCCGCAGCGCCAACAGTGTAAAATAGTTGACCAAGTTAGGTTTTTAATTCCAATTGAATGTAAACCAAAGGTAAGACATGAATGTACTTAATATACATGATAAGACTGACTGTAAATCATTTATAGGGTGATAACGTTAGAAGATTAAGTTGGGTTTAATAGGAATTAAACGAAGAACGCAAAAGTGTAAACAAGTAAACAGTGAATGGTGTTCAACGTTGGTACTTCACCAATGATGATTGAATGTCAGTTAATAATGTAAGAACGTTAACAAGCCGTAATAAAGTTTGGTAAGTCGAATTGACATTACTAAAGAAGTAAATTCAAGTAAGACATAGAAGAGAAAGAAGTTTGTTAAAATAATAAAGTGAGTTTGTTTGGTAGCTAATTACAGTGTGCTATATGAATATATCATATAGATCCTGCAAAGACTGAGAATTGTTGAATATTATATTCAAAGACGCTTGAAGGTAAGTTTTTTTAACGCTGGTCTAACCTCCGTGTTAGTCAAGTTTTCTGTGATTCATGTTATGAAATGCATGAATTGTTTTACGAAAGGGTCGATGCCAGTTTTAACTCGGCTAGACTTCGAGTCAACTCCAGACTTTGTGTTCCTAACAACCCTGATTTAAAGTATGAAATCATGATGGAGGCGCACAACACACCGTTTGCAATCCATCCTGGAAGTACCAAAATGTATCATGATCTTCGTCATACATTTTGGTGGAGCAATATGAAGAGAGAGATAGCGTTGTTTATCTCAAGGTGTCTAACTTGTCAACGAGTCAAAGCGGAGCATCAAGTACCAAAAGGTCCATTGCAACCACTTGAAATTCCAGAATGGAAGTGGGAGCACGTTACCATGGATTTCGTTACCGGTCTTCCTAGGGTTTCTCAAGGTATTGATGCGATTTGGGTCATTGTTGATAGATTGACCAAGTCTGCTCATTTCTTATCGATACGAGAAACTTATACACTTGAACGTCTTGCTCGTATGTACATAAACGAGATTGTAAGACTGCATGGTATGTCAATATCCATAGTTTCTGACCGAGACCCAAGATTCACTTCACGATTTTGGGTTAGTTTACAAAAAGCTATGGGCACGGATTTACGATTTAGTTCAGCATATCATCCTCAGACGAATGGACAATCAGAGAGGACTATTCAAACTCTTGAAGATCTATTAAGACTCTGTGTCTTTGACTTCAAGGGAAGTTGGGACAAGTTCTTACCGTTGGTGGAGTTTTCCTACAACAACAGTTATCAAGCAAGTATTGGCATGGCTCCATTCGAAGCATTGTATGGAAGAAAATGTCGTTCTCCAGTATGCTGGGATGAGGTGTGTGAAGCAACGTTGTTAGGACCGGAGTTGGTACGTATGACTACAGAAAAGATTTAAACGATCCGACAACGTATAAAAACATCGACAAAAGAGTTATGCTGATCTTCATCGAAAAGACGTGGAATTTGATGTAGGAGATCATGTGTTCTTACGTGTTGCTCCATGGAAAGGAGTTACGAGATTTGGAAAGAGAGGAAAGCTCAATCCTCGATTCATCGGTCCATTTTTAATCCTCGATCGAGTAGGAACTGTGGCTTATAGACTCGCTTTACCGCCAAGTATGTCTCGTGTTCATAACGTTTTTCACATATCCATGTTACGCAAATATGTGGAAGACCCAAACCACATTATTGTGTTAGAAAAGGACGAAATAGCGGAGGATTTGACGTATGAAGAAGTTCCTGTTCAAATCTTGGATAAGAAGGAACATATTCTACGCTCCAAGGCTATACCTCAAGTCAAAGTTTTGTGGAGAAACCACGATGTTGAGGAAATGACTTGGGAGTTAGAATCTGAAATGAAATCAAGGTATCCTTATCTCTTCGACATACCAGGTACGTACCCTAATTTCGAGGGCGAAATTTCATAAGAAGGGGAGGTTGTAAGACCCCAACTTTTATAAATAAAGATGAATTTTCTATAAATATCATTTTTAAATATTATGGAGTTAATTTGATATAATGTTATAGTTGTGGGTAATATTTATAAATTTTGCAAAGTACGCAAGTTGTTATATAATATTCGATTGGTCGGGGAATATTCGTTTTAACGGGAAATATTCGTACAACGACACAATCATTGGTGGACCCCACAACGGAATTATTGTCGGATTGAGAAAACGACAAAAAATATTTTATTAAAAATAACGGCGGAAGTTTTACCATTGTTACTGTTGAACTACTCGGTAGTAAAAGTACAGTAATATGTGTGGTTGCATAGTAGCACACGGTATTGATTATTAATGCTTATGTGAGAAGTAACTCAGTTTGATTCAATTATTGTCAGTTAATAATATGAATTATTTAGCGATAATGACGTTTTGTTTTATTCGTATTATTAACGTAATAAAACAGAAACATCTTTTTATATAAAACAGAATACTTTATTAAAGTTATTATATAAATAGAATATATTATATTTTATTTAAAAGATTTTTCTTTAAATATGGACCGTCAGATTAAAGTAATCAATCTGGACCGTTCATGGATTAGTTACTATGCATTCTATTTTTCTATAAATAGCAGCTCATTCCTTCATTATTTTTTACGAATTCACTGAACTCTAGAGAGAGAAACTATAGAGAGAGAGAAGAAGAGTATTCTGCTACTTAACTACTTCCTTATTTCAGCTCTTCTTTAAAACGGTAAGGGGTGCTATTCTTTCTTATTCATGAAGAGAACTGTTGTTATTCCATTTATTATTATTCTGTTGGAATAACCTGTATACGCGGTCTACCCTATACTTGGTGACATTCTTCTATTATTCTGTTGGAACATCCTGTCTGTGTGTTTTACACCGGACCTGGTTCCATCTTGTTATTATTCTGTTGGAACATCCTGTCTGTGTGTTTTACACCGGACTTGGTTCCATTATTTATTATTCTGTCGGAATATCCTGTCTGTGCGTTTACGCTGGACCTGGTTCCATTATTTATTATTCTGTCGGAATATCCTGTCTGTGTGTTTACGCCGGACCTGGTTCAATTATTTATTATTCTGTCAGAATATCCTGTCTGTACGTTTACGCCGGACCTGGTTCCATTATTTATTATTCTGTCGGAATATCCTGTCTGTGCGTTTACGCCGGACCTGGTTCCATTATTTATTATTCTGTTGGAATAACTTGTTTGTGCGGTCTATCGCATGCATGGTGATTTCTTTTGTTATTCCATTCTTTATTGTACTCAGTTGGTTAAGTTTTGACTTCTATACTCCATGAAATTTGTGGAATATCCTTGATAATTGTGTTTCATCCAGTATCTTTTCATGAAAATATTCTTCTAAGCATTCTTGAATTTTACTCCACAAAGTAGTATCATGTTGACAATTTGGACTTTATTAATTCTTGGATAAATTAATTTCTGAACTTGTTTTATTGAATTCTTATATCATTGTCATCATCCTCATGTTTATAAAATGTTGAAAGTCATCTGTGGCATGTAGTGCATAGATGGACTTGGTATGATTATGACCAGGGATTATTCGGTATAATCACGACCGTAATGTTACAAATGATGTGGTAAAAGTCATCATTGGCCCGTAGTGCATTGATGAACAGTTGTTGGCATGATCATGACCATTAATGAATACACGAATATCCTTGGCCGTAGTGCAGGGGTGATTCGATGATGTGGATTATTTTATTAAGCTGAGTCACAGCGATAACAGTGTTGAAAAACCTTTTAAATCATAAAAGATAATAGAGTTTATTTTCTACTTGACTCTTTTAATGGATTGCTTGTTCCACTGCAGTTAAACTTGATGTCTATTATATTTTATCAGTTTAACATTGTTGAAGGCTAATGATAATTTATTCTGCATTATCTTAGTCATAATATTTCTTACTAGGCTAGTTGAGCTCACCCTTTCTTTCACTATTCTCTTCAGGAAATGAGAACGTAGCTGGGGCAAGTCGGGGAACGGAGTGATGGTTCGAACGATAGTATTAGTTAGTAGTCCTCACTATTCTATGTAATAGTGTATTAATAAATGTAATGAGGACTCCTTTTGAGTATGAATACTCTCTAGAAGATAATATTTGTATTCAAACTCACAGTTTATGTTTTGTCGTATTGTACACGACAGTTGTATTAGTAAGTTGTATTTGTATTCTGTACTATGTATCTGACGACCCAAGATGGGTGATGTATACCTAATTTTGGGGGCGTCAAAACTCCAATTCTTCATTTTAAAACATGTTTATATGAATTAATTCTTACAACTTAATTATAACAATTTTCAAGGAAAACTAAAAACACACAAACCCTCATTCTAAAACAAGTTTTCATGAATTTATCAACTGAAAATCGTTTCTAGATGATGACTAATAGATTATAAACCATCAATTAGCATATATAAACCGTATCTCATCAATTTTAACAACAAAATCAAAGTTTGCATGAAAAACTCAAAAACATAAACTCAAGCTTGAAACTAAGAATTTTACCTTTGATTTCTTGTGTTTAGATGATCAAGGCAACTTTGTTAATCCCTTCTTGGCTTACAAAATTCCAATTTTCTCTAAATTTCTCTAGGCTTCTCCCTTTTTCTCTCTTCTATATTTTCTTCTTTAGTCTTTCTTTTCTAACTTAGCATAGGAAAAAAAATAAACTGATATACGTATATAATATAAATGTATATAACTGATAAAACATAACTCCCCCTTTTAATATATGTTAGTTATATTCGATTTTTATTTATTTATTTATTTATTTATTATTATTATTATTATTATTATTATTATTATTATTATTATTATTATTATTATTATTTTAATTCAAAAGCCTTAAGGCCTTGTTTGGCAAAACACTTTTAAAAATAAAGACTTAACATTCCTTAAGCCTTATTTGGTAAAACCCATTTATGACTCTTTTAATTTATTTTAATAACTCATTTATAATATGGTTTATTAGCCCACTTGTCGACGTCAGGATTTTTATTTGTCCCTTTTCTGCTCTTATCTTTTGGTGTTCTCATGTTAGGTGAGATTTGTTTGAAAAAATAAGTTGTGAAAAGGTCCGACATGTATATGTCGACGATTTGACTGTAAGAGTCACCAGTTGGTTTTTTAAATGATTGTACCAACACAACCGAGAAAAGGTTTGCACATTGACCCAGTGATGTGACACTGCTAAACGAGTCTATGAAACTGAGATTCATTAGGGTCCGGGGGCTTGATTATGCGGAGGGAAGGTGTTAGGCACCCCCCGACATTTGTGTTACCACAGTGACTGCCACTTTTCAAGAAACTGTTATATGAATGTGTGTGTGTGTGGGTCAATGTGCAATTATTTAGAAGTAGTGCAAGGCCTCGTTCACACCTATATACATAGGGTTTGAATTTATGTAAAAATTCAGTTTTAAACAAGATATAGCAATGATGTTTTGTAAAAAAAGCTTTTCAAACCCTTATGCTCAATAGTAATTGAGACCTTTTACACTTTCATTTTTTATTAAGTGTTCAGCTTAATTGTTTTCAATTTTCGAGATGCGAAGCATCCTCGAGAAAATAATGTAGAAAGTAGTTCCGATGTAACTCCCAAGAAATTCGGATCTTTAATGAATTAAATTTTTATTTGATTATGTGGATTAAATGTATTTAATGATTAATTATGTGAGCAAGATATTTGAAGGTCGTTCTATGACCTAGAATGTGTAGATGTGGTTAGTATTCTGGCTATGTGCTAGGATTAATTGTCTTGAATTTATAAGACGAAAATAAAGGTTTTCCAAGAATTTTTTCGTAAAAACACTATTCATCCGATTTTTCTTGGAGATTAGGTTTGAAATTCCGAGAGACACGTAATGATAGAATATGAAGATATAATAGAATATCCAATAATATTTCAGTTATGGCAAACGAAGTTTTCGCCTGCGGACTTAAAATCTAAAGGTTGGTAAAAGTGAGTTCTGAAAGGAAAATGTAATGTGTATAATCATTTCGGTTATTATACGTATGATATATAAGTATAATATGAATAATGGTGCGACGTATAAATCGAATATCGTATGAATACTAAACAAAGAAAATACGTGAGTTATACGCGTAGAATACGATTAGTTCTTATTAGATTTTGAGTTAAGGATTTTGTATAATCCAATTGGACATGGATTAAAAGCAAGCCCAATGAATTGTGTAATCAAGCCCAAGTTAAGGCCCAATGTTATATTTAATTAAGCCCGATCCAAGAATCCGAACCGCGGATAGAACCGGCGGGTCACGGGATGGGTAAACCCCATGGGACAACCCATAGGAAGACCCATGGGCATGTGGGTCAGGCACTTGGCCACCAAGTAAAGTGATTACTTGGTGGCTAAGTTGTTGAGGAGGTGAGGAATAGTACGGAGGTGGCTTTTGGACCAGTTTGCCCTCCATGTGGTTTGCCTATAAAAGGAAAGCTTAAGTTGGTCATTTGATGTTTTATAAACTTTGTCCAACATATATTGAGAGAGAGAAAGAGCTAGAAACAAGTAATCAATCTACTTCAAAGCAAACCATATACGTTTAGTCAAGAACGTGAAGAACGCAAAGGTAATATTTCGTAAAACATTAGTCTTCATCCTTTTCAATTTCTTTCTCGTAGAGAATCGTGGATTGGTGGAGCAAGTCTATTGAGGAGGAATAAGGATGGCTATTAATAATGAAAACATTGATAAGTCATGTTTAAGTAGAAATTATAAGAGTTTACGTAAGTTTAAACTGTAAAAATCTTTGAATGAGAACTTGGTTGTTGATGGATAAATTGAAAACCATTTTAGATAGGGTATGTGAATCTTGTTTGGTTAAGATGTAGGTGATGAATCAATGGAGTGTTCTATTTGATTTGGCTTATAGAACACGAGTAACGAATTTATGGCGAATTTTGCAAAAATAGACGTTAAACGTTGAAAACGTAAAAATCTCGGATTAGTAATCAAAAGTTACTGTGTGACTTGAAAATGTCAGTTTCCAATGTCAACACGTGAGATAGGGCATTCAAGAGTTATGGACTCATGAATCGTCGAATTCTGACTTATAACGAAGAAAAAGAGTATTGAACACTTGAAAACGATAAATGAATGCTCGATAATGAACCAAAAGGTGAATTCCGAGTTAACGGATTTGAAAGTAAAATATTCTTGCATGAATACCTAGATAATGTAATTTTTGAGTTGTAGGCTTTTGAATAAGCCAATTCGGATGTAAAATGAAGAAGTTATGAGGTCGGGAAGTTCATAAGAAAAACAAACTGTCAAAACCAACTGAGGTACAGGGGTGGCGCCGCAGCACCAAACCCAGCATAGATGGCCGCACCGCAGTGCTGGCTCCGGGCTCTTTCTACTATTAGTTGGCACCGCAGCGCCAAAGGTATACTAGAGTCTGGCGCCGCAGCGCCAACAGTGTAAAATAGTTGACCAAGTTAGGTTTTTAATTCCAATTGAATGTAAACCAAAGGTAAGACATGAATGTACTTAATATACATGATAAGACTGACTGTAAATCATTTATAGGGTGATAACGTTAGAAGATTAAGTTGGGTTTAATAGGAATTAAACGAAGAACGCAAAAGTGTAAACAAGTAAACAGTGAATGGTGTTCAGCGTTGGTACTTCACCAATGATGATTGAATGTCAGTTAATAATGTAAGAACGTTAACAAGCCGTAATAAAGTTTGGTAAGTCGAATTGACATTACTAAAGAAGTAAATTCAAGTAAGACATAGAAGAGAAAGAAGTTGGTTAAAATAATAAAGTGAGTTTGTTTGGTAGCTAATTACAGTGTGCTATATGAATATATCATATAGATCCTGCAAAGACTGAGAATTGTTGAATATTATATTCGAAGACGCTTGAAGGCAAGTTTTTTTAACGCTTGTCTAACCTCCGTGTTAGTCAAGTTTTCTGTGATTCATGTTATGAAATGCATGAATTGTTTTACGAAAGGGTCGATGCCAGTTTTAACTCGGCTAGACTATTCTTAAGAGTTAGATTGATTTGTTTATAAGTCTTTCGATATAGAACTGTTAACACTATCCTATGCCAAGTATTTGGTATGGATGTAAAGGTAAGTTTGTCTAAGAACAAACAAATATATTTTCATCGATTATTCGATGGGCACGCGAGGTTGCCAAAACCTAAACGTAAATACGTTTAATGGATGAGTGTTGATCAACATAAAGTACTATAGGCTGATCACCTAGAAGTGCTCGTAAGTAATGCCAGATGCACGGCCTTAGTGTCGGGATATCCTTTTCATGTATGAAAACGGAAAGAGTATGTTCATGGTCTTTCGACCGGTTCAGAATTCCTAAGCTATTATATATACTTTGGAATCGTTGTTATGAAATGAGAAGTGCTAGTCAATGTTTCATAGTACTTTATAGCTATTTGTTCAGTTATGGAAGATAATCATATAATTCTCGATGTGGTATTTATAATAACCTTTGTTTGACTTGCTGAGCTAGTTATGCTCACTCCTTGCTTGAATTATATGATTGCAGCTAAGGCCGAACGAACTGAGAGTTCTAAAAGAGACAAAGGCAAAGCTAAGATGGATAGTTAAGTATACTAAAATAGACTAGCGTATTTGTATGTAATATACTTATGAATAATAAAGAATGTATTCAGTTTATAAACTTGGGAAAGAATTTATTACTATTGTAATACAAAGATAGTAAGTACAATCATTTTGCTATTGTTTCAATGAAATGACTATATAAATTGTAGTACTGTGTAGCACCATCTGTCGGGTTGGAAGATACCCAGATTTAGGGGCGTCACAGCCGAACTCCTCGTGGCAATGAAAACCATCTGAGAAAATCCAAACACCGTGAATAAATGTATAAGCTGCTTACAGCCGAAAATGTCCATCACGGGAACCTAATCTAGATTCAATAAACTGAATCTATGATCACATGATTCCTAGGCTCACATGATGCCGCAATTTATATGAAAACTGTAAGCAGTTATATATATAAAAGCTGTAAATATATATATACAAACTTGATCAACCATCACGAAGTACCTCCATGGGGGATCAGAAATGTAAATATAAAAAAGCGATAAATATATATATAGAGACATGATCAACCACCACGAAGCACCTCTATGGGGGATCAGAAATGTAAATAAAGTTGTAAAAGCAATCAACAAACACAAAGTAAACTCCAGGCAGGACGAATCATAAAAAAGCAGAAAAAATGATCAACTGCCATGAAGTAAATTCCAGAAAATGTATATATATATATATAAGAAAATAAATTCTTCAGACGTAAATCATATATATATAAGCAAATAAATTCTTCAGACGTAAATCCAGGCTCATCGAACAAAGTTCGACCACATTTTATATATAAGTATATATAAAAAAGTAAATAAACGCTCCGGACGTGAGTCCAGGCTCAATCGAGGCATAACTCGATAATGTTAGTCCATATATAAATATATATATATATATATATATATATATAATATATAAAAAAGAAATAAAAGCCACAGACCGAAGTTTGGGAAAACACTCGCAACACGACTCTCAATGTGAAGAACGGTGTGTGCAAAGATGAAGAGAAATGCTTTAAAGTGTGTAAGAAGGCTTACAGTGGGCTGCCAAAGAAGACTTCAATAACTTGAAAGGGATGAACACTCAGCTCCCGCTGGTAAAAATATAGCTATATGTGAGATTACACGTGTTTAAAATGAGAAAGCACTCAGTTTAGGGTGTACACAAAGCAAATTGGACAGTGCTTCCTCGCCTTTTTCTCTTCTAAAATCACCACCACAAGCCCTCTATTTATAGATAGGGGAGCCGCAGGTTACCGCAGATGTACCTACGGCTTCTTGGGGTGCCCTAGGCTTTACGGGTCCTGCCGTCTCAAAGTACGTGCACGCGTGCAACGTAATGTCTGCTTGAACTTTCAGAACTTTAATATGGGCATCCGATCGAGGTGTATAAGACCTTTTTTGGCATACTATTGTTGAGAGCTACACAATGACATGGGATTAGAGGTTGTACGAACTCAGGAAGATAGGACCATGCCCTATCTCTTCAAGCTTCAAATTCTATCCGATGTGTTATCTTGTGCAGTAGTCACTCGGGATTGGTGCTCTTTGGTTCTTGTAGGACATTACTATGTAGAATGTATGTATGTTGTTGTTGAGATGACGCGATTATGGCATTGGGATAGCAAAATAACGGTCCTGCCTTTCACCGGGGTTATCTCCGGTTTGAGCTGTATTAACAGTCGTTGCTCAGGGTTATCTCTGAGATCCTCAGGATTATATCTAAGATGTGCCTGACTTCCCGGGGTTATCTCCAGGCTTGTGGAATGAGTGCCTCGGGGCTTTTGCCCAATGTTCTGAAGCTATTTATGTGGCTTTGAAATAAGCATTTCTGGGGTTATCTCCGAAACTGCAACTGTATGCCTCGAGGTTATCTCCGAGGTTAATACTATCTTTCCCAATGTTGTCCGGGACTGAGACTGAGTATCTCGGGGTTATCTCCAAGATGACACGGTCTTCTCCGGTGTGATTTACGGTATCTGAACTGCAGTCCTTGGGGTTATCTCCGAGGTTGAAATTGAAAACTTTCGGTGTTATTTTCGGGGTTGAGGTTGAAACTTCTGGTGGTATCCAGGTCTGAGCTGGATGTTTCGGGGTTATCTCTAAGATGGTAATACTGAGTATCCCATGGTTATCTCCGTGATTGAATTGAGCTGTCTTCCAGGGTTATCTTTGAAAGGCGATTCAGCCCTCCTGTAATGTTAGTAACAGGTATGCAAAAAAAATTTGAGTGTCTACAGATGCCCCTCTTTATCATATTCATGCAATGCAATGGCATGGATAGGATAAAGAATACTAGACACTTGAAATGTAGCATGATAATCATGATGTAATGTACAACAGCATGATGCACATGTATGTGGTTTGTTGGATTGTTCTCCAACATGGTGGGATGATTGTCGGCTCCCCCTGACTTCTAGCGGGATCAGATGTATCTCTCATGTATAAGAGATTTTGTGGGGATGCACTTTGCATGTTTAGGATATGTATAACATATTCCATCATCAGTCCTCCCCGATGAGGATGCTCTGTTGGAGTTACTACCAACAGTCTGTGCTTGTCAAGGTTGCCTGACCTTTGTTGAATTGTACATTAACAGATGAAATCCTTGCTAGGGATAAATGCCAAGGCTGCTTGACCTTTGTTGATGTGTGTATCTACTGATGCAATCATCAGAAGGCTTCCGACGCATCGTTGGGTTTACTTGCCAACGGCTGAACTGATGTCAAGGTTGCTTGACCTTTATTGATATGTGCATCAACTAATGCAAATACGTGATACCCCCACCGGGGATATGTACTTCTACACATGAAAACGCGTGATACCCCTGTCGGGAAAACTACTTGAGAATGCGTGCTACCCCCGACGGGGATGTGTACTGTAGAATGTGTGATGCCCCCATCGGGGAATCTGTATTTGGACAGATGACTATGCGGGATACCCCCGCCGGGGATTCTCGAAAGGATTAGGGTGACGACCCTAAATTGGTGGCATTGGACTTGCGTAAGGTATTGCCGAGGGTGACTTGTAATAGCTGAGATCATCAGCATAGTGTACCCTGTGTTCGGGCGAACACCAACACGGTTTAGTCTGAGAAAACCAGGATTTCAAGCTATTCCGCTCAATCGCATAGTGTTTTTATTCCTGATTTAACCTTTTTAGCTTGTGAGAACTCCTTTGTAACTCGAAATGGATTGAGCTGGAGGGGTGGGACCTATGTAGGGGTGCCGCAGGTACACCTGCAGCAGCTACAGGTGGACTGCGGCCAGCCGTGGGGCTATTAAGGCTGCAGGTTTGCCTTTTTATGTCATTTTCAATTTGCGCCGCGAAGGAAATCTGAGAGCTCTTCTTAAGATCTACTGCGTTCGGATGTCTTTTTGCAAATTCTGTCACTGCACAAGTGTTCTACACTGTCCTGGTAACATATGCATGTCTTATTTTCTAGTTTTTATCCGTTGGAAGATGACTTTTTATATGAAATGCGTCTAAACACATAGTAGTAAATATGCATGCTCATATAACTTGATTAAAAATATTCAACATAGTAAATGTTAATACTAAACCATGCTGAACATAATGATGTGAAAAAAAATTGACTTTTGAAACAGTTAATTTGACACCTTTTTCTACTATTTCTTATCCTATCTAAGGACAAATGAGCAAAGGTAAAAATGCAAAGTAATCATGGTAATTAAACTACCCTTATGGATTGATGACTTTGACATTTAGATGCATATAGTATGTATATGACTGTGGGAATGTGCGCTACTGAATAGCCACCTAGTCATGCCTATGTGCATGTGGATAGTCCAATTTATAAAGGGGACTATGGCAAAAAATTTTAAAAATGTAGGCATTGAGTAGTTATGCATTTTTAACTCTACTATAGACGTATATTAAAGTAATTCATGCATGCATGTAGTCATAAAATGCATTTTTGAAAAGAAAGCTCCATGTTATAAATTATCACACCCTTTCTGAGGTGATTTGGAGACTTTGTCCAGATATTATAGATCTGGATCAGCCGAGTATTTCCTGCAGGACCACTTCTGGTATACGGAGGAGGGCTTCTGAAGTGCCTCGACTCCGTTCTGTTAGACAACCTCATTGTTTGGTGGAGGTGATGATACGTTCAGTCTAGGTTAATGTGCCGGACGTCAAGGATGAGGAGGAGGATGTTCCTGTTGAGGACTCCGCCCCTGCTACACGTGTTCCCCGTAGGGATTTGCCAGGCATTCAGGTGGCGAACCCAGAGCTTCTAGGTGATTTAAGTCGACATCCTTCAGTTTACCTGCACGTAAATGAGGTATAATGTTAGATCTTAATTTTCCTTCTTTCCTATTGATGAGGAGTTAAGGATTTTAATGTCGATCTACATTTCATGTAGGTTCCCGGCTTTACACAGCCTCGAGGGAATTGATTCAGCATCCACTCCATGTACCAGGCTCTACATCCTGACTATAGAGAGATTGTGCATGACTGGGGATTTGGGGCTTTCTTTTCCATCCTTCCTTGCCGTTGTCCCTAGGGTTACCTCAGGGCATTGTCTGAGCGCTGGTTTCACCAGACTCAGTCACTCCATTTGCTGAACTTTGAGGTGATGATGACGCCGATAGATTGGCGATTTATCACCGGTATGGAGTTTGGCGGAGCGCCAGTGCCATGTATGGCGGATATTACCCCGACTGCTGTTAGATCCTTGTTGGGAGTCCCGGCTGAGGTGCTCAAGGGCAGGACTATGCGTACAGGTCCTTTGAGCGTAGATGCTATGAGTGGGCTGTTGAGTGAGCCCATGCTTGCTGATGTCAGAGTCAGGGATCGCATTCTTCAGCGATTATTCCTGATTATCATTAGGGGTTATTTCATAGCAGACAACTCTTCTACTGTGTCATTCGCTTTGATCAGTGCCACGCATGAGGTGGACCGTATCAGAGAGTATGATTGGGGCTCCTACACCTTTGCCTATTTCGTCAGGGGGATGTGCATGCGTTAGCAGGGCTTGACCGAGGTTTGGCTAGGATTTTACCCATTTCTACTAGTGAGTATTTCTCTTTTGATTTTTCATGTATAGGTGAAGAGTATTTACTGACAGTAGATGTTTTGCCTTTGTGTTGGCAGTTTTGGGCCTATGAGAGGCTCCCATGCTTGCGTTCTGTGAGCGTGTTAGGATTGGATATCTATCCATGAGGACGGCGATGGCATCATTCCATACTTGCGGAGGTCCCTGTAGCTGAGGGTTTCACTCACTACCGCCTACAGCTGGAGTTATTGATAGTTGATATCATCACATTGGTTCCTTATTCTGGGGAGCACTTGGCCATTGGATTTGAGGATGGGTACCCGACTGGTATTGAGTATGTAATTTGCACCCATAGGGTTCCTCTCTTTACTGATGAAGGATGGGAGTTCTATTTAGGAGAGCGTGCTATTAAGAGCACCACAGCTTTACCTCCTTCGGAGAGAGATGCCATGTTGGGATTTATAGCTCACATATACACTGATTTGTAGATGGGCTTGTATTTTCCTGCACAGACTAGCTTAACTATTTTATCATGTACAGTTCATATTGTATATATCAAACAGCATTATATATAGCAGGGAAATATTTTTTTTTGATCACTTCCCTTTTAGTTATGCCTTATTGCTTGCTTGATATTTTCCTGCTTCTTCAGGGCTTGTGATCTTGATGTATTCTGAATTCTTCCTTGATGAATGGACATTGAAATGTCTCTGGATCTTTCAGAATGGATCGTTGATCTGTTTGTACTCCCTACCATATTTTTGGTGTCTTGGGACTGGTTTCTATAAGGAAATGTAGAGAGGAATGTGGCTTTTTCTCTCTGAGATTGACCACACCACAGATTGTCGCTAGTACTCCTATTTAGGAGGACCCTAGTTAATTCCATCTCTTATGGATTGGTGTTACTCTTTGAGGAACAACCGTAGCTTAGATGGTCGTCGAGTCTCCCGTTTACATGGGGAGGTCAGGTAATTCCATCCCTTTGGTCTAAAGCCGAATGAAATGTGGTGGATTGAAGTTTGATCCCAGCACCAGGTGACAAGTCTTTATGTTTTAGTAGGGGGCTTGACCGAACCATAATTGGCTGCCTACGTACTCCTGTTGAAGAGGAGATCAGGTCTACATAGTTTGAACCTGGTGTAAGAGGTTCAAAGATGTATGTGGCAAAAGGGTGTAAAGAAGGGTATAGAAATTTTGTTGTTGTTTTTGTAATGAAAAGGTGTAGAAATGTTTTTGTTGGTTTTGTTTTATTGCGACCAGGCCATATAAAATGGTTGCCTACGTACTCCCGGGTATCGGGGAGATCAGGTCGATGTAGTTCGCCCCTCAGGACGATTTGTAGCCGATGAAAAGTTTGATCCCATGTGCAGGACAAACTTGTTGGGGAAAAGAAAGTTTGATCCTTAGTTTAGGATAAACTGTAAGTGTGAAAAAGTTTGATCCCATGTTTGGGACAAACTGCAAATGTGAAAGGTTCAATTCCTAGTGGGATAACAGAAGTTGTATGAAAAGTTTAAAATGGAGTGAAGTGAGGCTGCTCGCTTGAAGAGTATGTTTCCCTAAGGGGCAAAGTGTGAAAAAGAGTTGTATGTGGTGAAGGGTTAAAGAACCAGAACGACTGGTGATCTGATGATCCAAAACCAGGATGTTTGCTTGATGGTAACCTCAGACATAGTACCATTTCACGGTGTCTGAGTTAATGAGTTGCAAAAATTTATCGTCGTCCATTTCCTGTAATCTGAGAGCACCTCCTGTCAATACCTCCATGACAACAAACGGGCCTTCCTAGTTTGGAGAAAATTTTCCCTTAGACTGATCTTGGTTGTCAATGATCTTATTTAAAACCAAGTAATGTTGTTTAAACTGTCGTAGCCGTACTTTTCTGTTGAAGGATCTGGCGATCCTTTGTTGATATAACTGACCATGGAAGATAGCCGCGGTTCGCCTTTCGTCTATTAGAGACAATTGGCGATACCTGTCTTGTACCCATTGGTCTTCATCCAGCTGAGCGTCTATTAACACTCTGATGGATTCCATTTCCACTTCTACGGGTAGCACTGCTTCCATCCCATAGGTCAATGTGTAGGGGGTTGCCCTAGCGGAAGTGCACATTGATGTTCTGTAGGCTAACAGAGTAAGAGGCAATAAGTCAGGCCATCCCTTGTGGTTGGCGGATATCTTTTGCATGATCTTCTTGATGTTTTTGTTAGCCGCTTCAACAACACCATTCATCTTTGGACGATAGATGACGGAGTTGAGATGTTTGATGTGGAATTTGCTGCATAACTCCTCCATCATTTTGTTGCTGAGGTTCTTAGCATTGTCTGACATAATTACCTCTGGTTGTCCACCTCGACAGATGACATTATTTCTGATGAAAGCAATGATGACTTCTTTGGTAGCCCTGGGGAAGGAGGCTGCTTCCACCCACTTGGTGAAGTAGTCGATCATGGTGAAAATAAACTGATGCCCATTACTGGCTTTGGGCTCGATGGGCCCGATCACGTCCATTCCCCACATTGAGAAGGGCTAAGGAAAACTCATATTGTGGAGCTCCCGTGGAGGGGCATGAATAACATTCCCATAAATTTGGCACTGATAACATCTCCTGACGTGATCTTCACAGTCTGCTTTTAGGGAGAACCAGTAATGCCCTGTTCTGAGGATTTTCTTTACAAGTAGAGAGTCTCTTATGTGTGGGCCATATACTCCACCATGGACCTCATCCATGAGCCTCTGAGCTTGGTCCTTATCTAGGCATCTGAGGAGATCTAGTCCTGCATCTCTCTTAAAGAGTGCATCTCCGCTCAGGTAGAATTTCATAGCAAGTCGATGGATCCGCCTTTTCACAGTCAGGTTCGCCTCAGTGGGTGTAGATCCATCTTGTAAGTACTCCTTGATATGCTGATACCAAGGATGCTGGATGGGAGGTAGCTCATATGTTACTTCTCCAACATAGTTCCCATGGGCTACTACCTTTTATAGGGCAAATGTGATGCTTGGCATGTGTCCCTTGTCAGGTGTGTTAATCAAGGAGGCCAAAGTTTCTAGCGCATCTACAAAGTCATACCTATTACATGGAATGTGTAGAAAGGAGATCTTTTCAAACTCCGAAGCCATTTGTAAAACTTGCCGATGGTAAGGCAGCAAATGTAGCTCTTTGGTTTGATAGATTTTCGTGGATTGTCTGATTACCAACTCCAAATCCCCAAAGACAGTTAACCGCTTGAAGCCCATTGAACGGGCAAGTTTTAGCCCCATGATATAGCCTTCATACTCAGTTGTGTTGTCGGTGCTGACAAACTACAATTTAATGGTGATGGGATACTACTCCCCCGTACCGAATACTAGAACTGCTCCAGCTCCAGAACCTTCCATATTTACAGCTCAATCGAAATACATTTTCCATGTATGGCATGTATCGTACTGATGGTGTTGCTGAACTGCCATTACCCCTTCATCGGGGAAATACGTTTCTAAGGGTTCGAAGTCCCCTGAAGGTGCGGTGGCCAGTTAATCCGCAATTCCTTGTCCTTTAATGGACTTTTGCATCACGTAGACGATGTCAAATTGTTGTAAGATCAACTGCCATCTGGACAGCCGATAATTTAACATAGGTTAACTGAACACGTGCTTGAGAGGATCCAATCGGGATATGAGATGGGTTGTGTGACCATGGAGGTAATGCTGTAACCTCATGGAAGCCCATGCTAAAGCCCGACAAGTCTTCTCAATCAGAGTGTACTTGTCTTTACTGCTGTTGAATCTTTTGTTGTGGTAGTAGATAGCTCGTTCTCGGCCTCTATCGTCCTTCTGTCCCAGTATATAGCCCATGGTATTGTCACTTATGGACATGTACATGAACAGGGGAACATCATCCCTGGGTGGTACTAGAACAAGAGCTTTGACTAGCTGCGCTCTGATTGTAAGGAAGGCCGGCACTCATCACTCCATTTCATGGAAGAGTTCTTCCTTAACAACTTGAAAACAGGCTCACATGTTGTTGTGAGTTGGGCGATGAATCTGCTAATGAAGTTGATTATTCCCAAAAATCCCCGTATTTCCTTCTCTGTCTGAGGAATTGGCATTTCCGTAATGGCCTGGATTTTAGTGGGATCCAGCTCAATCCCCTTGTGGCTGACTAGGAATCCTAACAACTTGGCTGATTTAACGTCAAAGGCGCACTTGGCTGGATTCAACTTCAAGTTGTACTTACGCAACCTATTGAAGAGCTTTCTGAGATGGCCTAAGTGGTCTTCTTCCCTCAGGGACTTGACAATGATGTCATTCACGTATATCTCTATCTCCTTATGCATTAAATCATGGAAAAGAGCCATCATGGCTCGCTGATAGGTAGCTCCGGCATTGATGAGGTCGAAAGACAATCGTCTGTAGTAAAAGGTTCCCCAAGGAGTGATGAATGCAGTTTTTTCACGATCTTCCTTAGCAACCATGATTTGATGGTACCCCGCAAAGAAGTCCGCAAAGGAGTACATGCCGTATTGAGCAGTATTGTCAATGAGAATGTGGATAAATGGTACGGGAAAACTATCTTTAAGACAAGCTTTATTCAGATCTCGATAATCCACATAAACTCACACCTTTCTTCCAAGTTTAGGTACGGGAACGATGTTGGATATCCATTCCGAATAGGTGGACACCATGATAATGCCAGCTTGAAATTGTTTCACAATTTCTTCTTTAACCTTTAAACTCCACTCAGGTTTTAATCGCCAGAGCTTCTGCTTGACTGGCTTGAATCCCTCTTTAATAAGAAGGTGATGAAGGACAATGTCAGTGGATAAACCCACCATGTCTTCATGAGACCATGCAAATACATCCTGGAATTGGGCTAGTAGTGTAACCATGTCATTCCTCTGGTTTGGAGTGTGGTCTGAACCAATCTGGATTAACTTAGGGTTCTCTAAGGTTCTGAGATTGGAGGAGGTGGTTTGATCAAGGTTGGGTTTAGGTTTATCTTTAACCCATTCTTTGATCTCCTGAGGTATCTCAATGCCCTCTTGTATTTCCATCAAGTCTGAGTCCAGCTTTTCATCAAAGCTACAATCCTTGTGGAGAAAAGGCACCTTATCAGCAAGTATAGGCACATCTAAATTCAGAGTTCTGAAACAAAATATGTTTTCACTTAATATATATAAAACTATTTAATCATACATAGTGTTAGCATGTACGGACAAAATAACTACTAATACTGTACAGAAAAGTAAGCAGTTATTATTATCTATAGGGTAGAAGGAGTTTCTGCCCGTTTTACCCTTGTCGACCAATGAAAGAAGTGTTACTCCAATTGGCAAGGGTGAAGTCTTTAGGGACTGCAATGATGGAGGGGCTGTCATCGTCTTCCTTCTCCCGAATGATGACCATTACGTTTGGGCAATCATCGTCTGGGGTGTATCTGTTTGTATGTTTTGTTTATTTAATTAAGATTGGATATGGAAATCCAAGTAAATAATGTGGGACTATAAACTATAGTAAAATTGATTTATTGAAATAAATTAGTTTTAAATGGGTTTACCAAACAAGGCTTAAAGATATTAAGTCTTTATTTTAAAACTGTTTTGCCAAACAAAGCCTTATGGCTTTTGAATTTGAATTTGAATTAAAAATAAAATAAAATAAAAATATATTAAATATTTTATAACTGATAAGTAATTATTATAATTATTAGAACGTCAGTTTTAGACGTTTTCGTTTGGGGTTGCGTCTGTTTTATGTTACTTTACGTAAAAAAGGATTGGCCTAAGCCTGAGAATAGAAGGGAAGAAGAACAAAGAAAACAGAGAAGAGAGAGGGAGAGAGAAATTGAGAGAGATGAGAGTTCTCTATGAAGTTGAAGAGAAACTTTGAGAATTCATTGGAGAAGAAGAGGATTAATCAAGCAATCCCTATCTTTTAACTAGTCCAAGAAGAAATTAAAAGGTAAAAACCCTTATTTGAGTTTTCTTGATTTTTGTACGTTTTCTATGAAGTTAAGTTGGGAAATTTAATTGTGATCGTTATATATATATATATATATATATATATATATATATATATATATATATATATATATATAAAATCTGTTATGAGTAATCTATAATTGGTTTTGAGGTTATCAAAATCATGAGAACATGTTAAAGATGAGAAATTAGAGTTTTGTTGAAATGCATATAAGTTTTGGTCAATTTTGAGACTAATATTGCTATAAAATCATGATGGAAACCTTAAATTGACGATGGATGTTGTTAAAACGTTTAAAAACGAAAAGAACGTAAGTTGATAGAATTAATGTGGTTAAAAAACGAATTCACAGTGAGAAATTTCACTATAAATGTCAAAAGAAGAAGAAATAGTAGAAATAGTGAAATTAAAATTTGTAATTTTGATATTTATGTTGTTTATGTAGTTAGAAACGTGTTAGAAACATTAGTTTATGTTTCTGTAAACATATTACACCTTGGGTAGGTTGGTATGGTTGTTAGAAATGAGTTTTTAGGCCTACGTTTGCTTTCTGTAGTGTTCATGATGTTCATTCACGAATTTCAAAAGGGACACCTGCCTCGGCTGGCTATTGTAGTACAAAAACCCCCGCCCCGGCGGGGGGTAGTCTGACTTGCCAAAGTTAAGAAAATTTGACCGGATATATTTTACTAAAATAAGCATAATGTTTTCATACGAACTCTGATGGATACGATTCAAGATGATCCGGAACAAGGACGAGTAGACCTATAACTTTTATTCTTTAAGTTTTTCAATTTAAGGTAGGGAACAGGGATCAAAATTGCTATCTTTAAGACTATTGTGTTTTCGGAGACAATCGGAGGGCGTCGGGCATGCACGTATGCAAGTGTAGTACTTCTGATGATAAACGATGTTGTTCTGAGTTATAAAACATGCATGTTTGTAAATAAAATGATGCTTAACATTAATAAATGATATATTAGATAAGTTGTATAAGCATACTAAGCACACATAAGAGAGACAAATCGGGTGTGTGACGAATGAACGTCGAAACGCCGTGATAAGTGTTAATGAACGTAAAAAGTGTTTTAAGTCAAATGAAATGAATATTATAATATATGAAATGGGTTTAATATAAAACCAATAATGATTTCTAGCAAGACTTAAACACTTGAATGAACTTCGAGTATGAAATACAGTGAGATGTAAGTCAAAAGTTAACACAATCAAATTGATCATTGTGTATTGATAATAAGAAGGGTTATGGGATGTAGAGTAAAGTTTAAATTACAACTATTATGCGTTGCTATGTGACTAATAGTTAATGTGAATAATTATATAATTGTGTAGGGCACGTGAAGTGCAGATAGCTGTAAGCTGTTAAATTATTATTGGTAAACAACGATCAAGGCAAGTCTTTCAGTTCCTATTTGCTATGTGAACTTGATGATGAACTATTTTAAATATTTATTTTAAATAGCATGATGTGTTACATATATGTTGAAAGTATGAAATGTTAAAGTCAACTAATGAGTACGTTGATTGAGTAATGAATGCTGATTGAGTAAGGGACTTAATCTTTATACTTCTTATATGAACTGCAGCATGTTTGTTTAGTTAGTTTGATGTTTATGGGATGTATGATAAGAATGTTATTATATACTACGTGATGCATGAAAACTATTAGATTTGTTGGGCTGTCGAGCTCAACCTTGCAAATAACCACTTTTGCAGGTTAATGATTCAAGGTAACGTTATGTGCTACTTGAAAGACATGAGTCAGATGTGATACTTGAAGATTTTTACACTTTGGCTGAGTTATTAGTATTTGAACCATGTTTAAGGTTCCGAATAATGTATAATGTTTAATAGATGTTGTGTTATAAAGTTTAAGTTTTGTTTGTTGTATGAAAGGGTATTGAACCTGGATGTAAGTTTTGTGTATTAACTCTGATAAGGTGAGTAATAAGATAAGTATGGTTTAAAGGTAGATAAAGATAAAGGTTTTGAGAAATGTACTTAATAAGTAACAATTATTATGTAATGATAAACTGTCAAGTTTGAGTTATCTGATATATAAAGGTTATCGGATTGAAATGTAAAATTTTATATAATAACTTTGATGAAGTGAATTATAAAATAACTTGATTCAAAGATGTGTATATGATAAAGGTTGATTCAGGGAATTAAAGTAAGAAGATAGAAAAGTTTAAATTATTCTGCATTTTATTAAGTTTAACATCGAATAATGATGTAAATTCAGAAGTTAGACGTATTATTAACGACCGAGGTCGAGAGATGAATGGTATGAATTTTGGGGTCGTTACAGTTGGTATCAAAGTTGTAGGTTATAAACCTTAGATAGGAGTACTTTAGGCTATAACCTTAGAGAAGGAAGGTGAAGATAATGAAAGAATAAATTCAAATAGAGTTTGAACAATAATAAGTAATTTAAGAAATTTATAAGGAAGGGATTAAAATATGTGTGAGAGGATTCAAGGAAGAATCTCACAAAGTTATAAGGAATATGAAAGTGGGGTTACCCAACTCCAATAATAAGGATGTAAGGTGATAATAAATAGACAATGTCTATAAGAGGAGAATGATAAAGAAGTTAAGAATAAAAAGTTATATTTAAGTATGGTACAATCGTACTATTTAATAGTTGATGTATGGTATCTGGGCTAAACGATTCCTTCATAGAGCGAAGGTATATACGAACTAGCAACTCGGAACCTAGTTTGTTGGTTGTTTGTGGGAAACCACTCAGTGTACCATATTAAAACTATTAGAGACTCGATGTGTACCAAGTATAAAAATGGATACGCATGATGAAAATGTGGAACTCGATTGAAATGTTGAGCAATGTAAATGAAGATAGAAATTCTTAAAGGAAGAATTGTTATATAAACAAGAAAATTCAAAAAAGAATCTTGAAGAGATATAAAGATAAGAAATGGGATTTGCCTAACTCCAATAGCCAAGATAACGAATAATGATGAATAGACAAAGTCAGTAAGATTAAAAGCATAAATGAGATCGTAAATGATGAAAAAAGAAAGAAAGAGGATCGTAAAACAAAACGATCACGAGTTAAGAAAAGACTTTTAAGGGAGATGATTATAGAATAAGATCACGATGTGGTCTGTTTAAGTTATAAAAGAAAGATGGTCTGTAATGTTTGAATAATTATAGCTTGATGCTATGAAGATAATGTACTATGATATAGTACGAGATAAACTCACGAGGAGTTATAGATAATGTGACACGAGGAATTCATATTGAGCAAGTTAAGGGTAAGTTGTTAAGAGTAAGGTAATGTTAGGTGGGGATTTCAATTGAGGACTCATATGGTGAGTAAGTTATACAAACCTTTGTATGGACAGAGATTTTGTGAATGTACTTGGTTTATCACATTGATAATCATTGAAATGTCGGTGTCGCGCTATCAATGTATATGTGGTGGAAAGGTGATTCTTTTCTCATGTGTATATTTGATTATTAGAGGGTTTTAAGGTTAAGATAGACGATATTAAGATTAGGTACGGTTCTTAAAACTAATACATATGGTAAGTTTGTGACTCATAATAATATGGTATGTTTTGAACCCTCGGCGAATGGACGCCTATGGTCTGACTAGGATAAGTTCTTAAACTCATATTATTGTGGCAAGTTCCTGAACCTGAACTTCCAAAGTGTGGTAAGTTTGATGAACTATACTGGAGTATAGATAAGTTGTGAATGAGGAATTGAGGATTATATGAATAGATAAAATTGTTAAGCAATGGATCAGTATAGAAAGTGGAGTTGGTGGTGGAGACATAGGTTTTCCAAATCTTCTAGCTATGCTAGTTTTTTTGAAATTTATTGACTTCGTGTTGATGTTTGCACTTCTATTTTTCTTGAAAAAAAATATTTGATTAAACAATGGAACCAATGAGTTTTAAAAATAATACCGTTATTTGTATGTCTATTCTAATTGTTTCAGCTAGACAAAAATGATTTAAAAATATAAAAATGTAAAAAAAAATCGTAGTCATTAAGGCATCATTAAATATGATACTGATTTGACAAACGGGGAAGTCATCAATGCAATTGAACCTGGTGTTGGATGTGATCATAAGATTGTCAGCCCACTATGGTATGATGTAGCATGACAAAGTCATATAATGACTGAATCCTCAACGTACTATCGAGATAGTACGGTATCATGTCATCAAAAAAAAGGACTTTTGGTTTTCTTTAAACTAAGAAAGATATGCCATATGAATTGGATAAAACTATTTCGATTGATGTTCGAGTTATTGTTAGAAGTCTATGCTATTTGATTCAGCTAGACAAATATTGAAAGATGTTTATGCAGTTCAAGCGTTTCTTGAGAAGTTATGCCAAACCAAATTGTTTTGGTGCGGATTCAGGTGTTGAAAAGCTGAGGTGAACAACCCTTTTATAGGGGAGTACGCGGAAGCGTTTATATGTTTGTGCACAGTATATGGTACGAAGAGCTGAACACCCTAAGTACGGGAGTTCCTACAGTTATGACTGTTAGGTTAAAGTTGAAAGATTACTTGTAACCTTGGACATATTTTACGCGATGCGTTTAGATGTTTGTGCACGATACATCGTACGAAGGGCTTAACACCCTAAGTATGGGAGTCCCTACAGTTTAATAACTGTTTAGGCTTAAGTTGAAATAAATACTTATAACCGTGGACGTAGTTCAAGGTCTTGTGACTCCTCAGCATGATTCAAGAATCTTTTACATTCCTGAGTTATTCATACTGCTTCCCAATTATTGAGCAATTGTGAAAGATTCTTGTTATTCTAAAAGGCGAATGTGGTAAGGATGATATTCCTTAGAAAGAAGTAAGTCGTAGAATGCGACACTGAATGATGAATATATTGAATAAGTGAGAAAAGAAATTTTGAAATGAGAAGGAGATGAGTTATCAAAAAAAAATATAAAACTTTTAATAGAAAAGTTAATAATTGTAGAAAGATCTTTGTGGAAAGAAAGTGATTATAGAACCCAAGGAATGAATAAAGTACTAACGTAAAATCTATTTTGATAGATTGAATGAATGAAGATTAATAAATAAAATTTCGAGGACGAAATTCTTAGAAGAAGGGGTGAATGTAATATTCCGAGTGTATATGAGTTAAGTATATGATAACCATCCTTAGAAAAGGAAATGAATGGGTTAAAGGATATATAATATTCAAAATATAATTGAGTTCAAGTGAAAGTTATGAAATAAAATCTAGAATTTGTTGAAGAAATGAATGTAGTGGGAAATATAAAACTTATATCAAGGTAATTTGTTGAAGTTATTTAACGATAAATTTTTAAAAAAAAAATTCAAAAAAAGAGATTTGATGAAAACCTTAGTAAGGTGGGGTCCGAGGACAGAATCCTTATAAGGAGGAAAGAATGTAACAATCCAGAATTTTATTTGTAATTTTAAATATTTATTGAATTAAATAAATATTTTTAATTGATGTGTTTATTGTTTAGTAGATATTTGTTGGATTATTCATTAGTAAATAAATAATTCATGAGTTATAGAAATTAACTTAATTTAGATAAAAGATTGATGAATTAAATTTATGAGATAATACTCTAATTTAAATTAATAACTAAATTAGAGAGTTATTAAAGATTATATAGTTTGCTAGAATGTTGTTATAATTTAATTTAGTAATTAAAGTGATATGTTAATTTATCCAGTAAAATTATAATGAAAATTATAATTTTGTGGTAAGTAGTTTTGTTTATTTAATTAAGATTGGATATGAAAATCCAAGTAAATAATGTAAGACTATAAACTATAGTATAAATGATTTATTGAAATAAATTAATTTTAAATGAGTTTACCAAACAAAGCTTAAAGATATTAAGTCTTTATTTTAAAAGTGTTTTGCCAAACAAAGCCTTATGGCTTTTGAATTTGAATTTGAATTAAAAATAAAATAAATAAAAATATATTAAATGTTTTAAAACTGATAAGTAATTATTATAATTATTGGAACATCAGTTTTAGACGTTTTGGTTTGGGGTTGCGTCTGTTTTACGTTACTTTACGTAAAAAGGATTGGCCTAAGCCTGAGAATAAAAGGGAAGAAGAACAAAGAAAATAGAGAAGACAGAGGGAGAGAGAAATTGAGAGAGATGAGAGTTCTCTATGAAGTTGGAGAGAAACTTTAAGAATTCAATGGAGAAGAAGAGGATTAATCAAGCAATCCCTATCTTTTAACTAGTCCAAGAAGAAATTAAAAGGTAAAAACCCTTATTTGAGTTTTCGTGATTTTTGTAAGTTTTCTATGAAGTTAGGTTGGGAAATTTGATTGTGATGGTTATATATATATATATATATATATATATATATATATATATATATATATAATCTGTTATGAATAATCTATAATTGGTTTTGAGATTATCAAAATCATGAGAACATGTTAAAGATGAGAAATTAGAGTTTTGTTGAAATGCATATAAGTTTTGGTCAATTATGAGACTAATATTGATATGAAATCATGATGGAAACTTTAAATTGACGATGGATGTTGTTAAAACGTTTAAAAACGAAAAGAACGTAAGTTGAATGAATCAATTTGGTTAAGAAACGAATTCACAGTGAGGAATTTCGCTATAAATGTCAAAAGAAGAAGAAATAATAGAAATAGTGAAATTAAAGGTTGTAATTTTGATGTTTATATTGTTTATGTGCTTAGAAACGTGTTAGAAACATTAGTTTATATTTCTGTAAATATATTACACCTTGGGTAGGTTGGTATGGTTGTTAGAAAGGAATCTTTAGGCCTAAGTTAGCTTTTTGTAGTGTTCGTGATGTTCATTCGCTAATTTTAGAAGGGACCCCCGCCCCGACTGGCTATTATAGTACAAAAACCCCCACCCCCGCCCCCGCAGGGGGGTAGTCTGACTTGCCAAAGTTAAGAAAATCTGACCGGACATATTTTACTAAAATGAGCATAACGTTTTCATACGAACTCCGATTGATTTGATTCAAAATGATCCGAAACGAGGACGAGTAGACCTATAACTTTTATCCTTTAAGTGTTTCAATTTGAGGTCGGGAACAGGGGTCAAAATTGCTATCTTTAGAACTATTACATTTTCGGGGACAATCAGAGGGTGTCGGGCATGCACGTATGCAAGTGTAGTGCTTCTGACGATAAACGATATTTTTTAAGTTGTAAAATATGAATTTTAGTAACTATAATGATGCTTAACATTAATAAATAATATATTAGATAAGTTGTATAATCATACTAAGCACACACAAGAGAGACAAATCGGGTGTGTGACGAATGAATGTCGAAACGCCGTGATAAGTGTTAATGAACATAAAAAGTATTTTAAGTTAAATGAAATGAATATTATAAGATATGAAATGGGTTTAATATAAAACTAATAATGATTCCTAGCAAGACTTAAACACTTGAATGAACTTCGAGTATGAAATACAGTGAGATGTAAGTCAAAAGTTAACACAATCAAATTGAACATTTTGTATTGATAATAAGAAAGGTTATGGGATGTAGAGTAAAGTTTACATTACAACTATTATGCGTTGCTATGTGACTAATAGTTAATGTGAATGATTATATAATTGTGTAGGGCACGTGAAGTGCAAATATCTGTAAGCTGTTAAACTGTTATTGGTAAACAATGATCAAGGCAAGTCTTTCAGTTTCTATTTGCTATGTGAACTTGATGATGAACTATTTTAAATGTTTATTGCAAATAGCATGATGTGTTATATATATATGCTAAAAGTATGAAATGTTAAAGTTAACTTATGAATACGTTGATGGAGTAATGAATGCTGACTAAGTAAGGAAATTAATTTTTATACTTGTTATATGAACTACAGCATGTTTGTTATGTAAGTTTGATGTTTATGGGATGTATGATAAGCATGTTATTATGTACTATGTGATGCATGAAAACTGTTAGATTTGTTAGGCTGTCGATCTCAACCTTGTAAATAACCACTTTTGCAGATTATTAATTCAAGGTAACGTTATGTTCTACTTGAAAGACATGAGTCAGATGTGATACTTGAAGATTTTTACACTTTGTCTGAGTTATTAGTATTTGAACCATGTTTAAGGTTTCGAATAATGTATAATGTTTAATAGATGTTGAGTTATAAAGTTTAAGTTTTATTTGTTGTATGAAAGGGTGTTGAACCTTGATGTAAGTTTTGTGTATTAACTCTGATAAGGTGAGTAATCAGCTAAGTATGAGGTTTTGAGAAATGTACTTGATAAGTCACAATGATTATGTAGTGATAAACTGTCAAGTTTGAGTTATCTGATATGTAAAGGTTATCGGATTGAAATGTAAAATTTTATATAATAACTTTGATGAAGCGAATTATAAAATAACTTGATTCAAAGATGTGTATATGATAAAGGTAGATTCAAGGAATTAAAGTAAGAAGATGGAAAAATTTAAATTATTTCGCATTTTATTAAGTTTAACATTGAATAATGATATAAAATTAAAAGTTAGACGTATTATTAACGACCGAGGTCGAGAGATGAATGGTATGAATTTTGGGCTCGTTACAAATATTATTCTTGAATTTTACTCCATAATTAATTATCATGTTGACAATTTGGACCTTCTTAAACTCTAGATAAATTGAATTATAAATCTTTAATATTTATCCTTGATCTCACTTGAATGATTTATTATATCATTGTCATCATCCTCGTGCTTATATTGTAGTGAAAGTCATCTTTGTCTCGTAGTGCGTAGATGGACTGTTGATTAGTATGATTATGACTAGGAATTGTGTATTGGTATAATCATGACCTGTAATGTTACAGACAAATGATGTGGTGAAAGTCCTTTTTGGCCCGTAATGCATAGATGGACAGTTGTTTGGCATGATCATGACCACTAGTGATACTAACGAATATCTTTGGCCCGTAGTGCATGGATAATTCGGTGATGTGAAATATTTATTGAGTTGTGTTACAGAGATAAAAATATTGATGATGAACTTTTAAATCATAGAAGATATTAGACATCATGTTCTACTTGACTCTTCTAATGGATTGCTTGTTCCGCTACAAATGTTGATCTAAACTTGTTGTCTATTATATTCTATCAGTTTTTACACTGTTGAGGACTAAGGATAATTTACTCTACATTATCTTAGTCATAATATTCTTTACTAGGCTATTTGAGCTCACCCTTTTCTTTCATTGTTCTCTTCAGGAAATGAGAAAATAGATGGGACTAGTCGGGGAATGGAGTGATGGTCCTAGATGGTGGCTATAGTAGTCCTCACTATTCTATAAAATAGTGTAATAATAATTGTAATGAGTACTTCATTTGATTTTGGATATTGTCAACGAGACAATATTCGTATTAAAACTCACAGTTTATGTCTTGTCGTATTTTGTACGACAGTTCAATATTTGTATAAATGAAGTTTGTATTTAAATTTTGTACCATGTATTTGGCGACTCAAAATGGGTTGTGTTGACCTATTTTGGGGGTGTTACACGTATTGTTCTTATGTTTGTAACAAAACTTATTTGGTATTATGTATTAAGATATTAACGGTTGTGAGACCTTGAGACGATAATATTTATATTATTTAAATGTAAATTATTCTATTTTTTGTTGTTTGAGATTTTAGTTTATCATTGGAGTTAGATCGTAAAGCACCGAATTCGAGATTTTAGTGTCTAAATTTGGGGACGTCACACAGAGAGGTTCCTGAGACTGCTCATTTACTTCCAAATGAGTTTGAAGGTACAGGAATAGGACGTATGAGAGTCGTCCATCCAATAGATGCTTTGTTCACTTTCTTTTATGATCTGACTATTGATCGAACGACAGCTGTGTATGAACCAAAAGGTGATCAATTATTTCACTTCATGTCACGTTTGCCCTTGTTGAGAGCTGTGACATCCCAGATTTTTAGAATTTATAAATGAGAATTTTATAAATAAAAGTATTATTTATGAGATATGTTGGGTGTGAGTATGTGTATGTTATATATTGTAGAATATATGAATTGATGTGAAGAGAATGTTATATATTAATTTTAATATATATAAATATTTAATTAAATTATTTATTGAGTAAATAGATAAATTTTGTTTTGATTATAGAGTAATATAATTAAGTATAGTAGATTAATTAAATGAATATTTAGTATTTAATTTAATTAATATAATAATTTTATGTTATAGTTCTAATTTAATTGAGATAATTAAATTTGATGAGTTATGTGATGATTGTTATACGCAATTATAATTAACAAGTAAATATAATTATATGACAATTTGATGAGATTGATTGATGTTAAGCTATTTATTAATTAAAATAATGAGTATTTGCCAAACATGGTCTTAGGCTTTTCAAGTTCAAGTTGGTGTAACCTATGTATTAACTAGTAATTAGTATATCTAATAATTACTAGGAGTTACATATATTATATATTACTAGTATTGTATATTATATGTATATACTATAAGTTAGTATGTTAGTTTTAGAAAACAAACAAAAGAAAGAAGAAGAGAGTTAGAGAGAGTTGTAGGAGAAGAAGAGGAGGAAGAAAAAGAAGAAGAAGGGAAAGCTTTGAGAAGACAAAACAAGCCCCATCATCATCATCTTCATCTCTCTCTTAAATTCATACTAATAAGGCTATAATCTAAATTCCTTGTTTTAATTATATTTTTATGTTCTTCATAATGTAGGATAATGGTTATATAAAAGTTGTATTGAGAAATTGAGAGAGATAGAGAGAAATAGAGGAATTGAGATGAGCTAGAAGAAGAAGAAGAAAAAGCTAGAAGAAGGTAACTTCTAAACTCTTATTTAATCTTTGATTTTTGGGTAGATTTATGTTCTAGGGTAATAGATCATGCTTAATCTTGTTTGTATTGGTTTAATCATGGATTATCAAGAATCAAACAATAGAATTCAAGAAAGAAAATGAAATGGAAAGAAAATTTGAAGAACAAAATTCGTAGGTTTTGAATAATTGTGGACATATCTTGTGAAATTCATATCTCTTTGGGTATAATAAGTTAGAAAGTGAGCCTTATATCAAATCGAAGATATGGAAGTAAACTATATTCTGAAAGTGGAATCACATGAAACCTCTTTGTAGATTTCTTGAAATGTCTGTTTTAGTAAGGCTGGTCCGAAGGGAAAATAATCTGTCCAGAAAATCAAAACTGTTACGGTTTTTGACTTTGAAAAATTCATATAAATTCGTGTGTTTTGAATCTGAAGAAACTTAAAACTACAAAGTTGTAGATATGGAAGTTTACTAGCTAGACTCGTGAGATTGAGCCATTTTATGGACCGGATCATGTCCGAAATAAATTGTTTAGTAAGGATGTCTAGAAAATGAAATTTTCTACACTAGTTGATGAATTGCAAAATCTGGTTTAGATGGATAAGGGTCTGACTTTAAGGCCTAGATGAGGTTGTATTACACTGAGTAAGGGCTAATTCTATATAAGAAGGAACAAAAACAGACATGTAACGGAGGAGATACGTTAAAAACGAAAGCAACGCTTTGTTAAAGAAATTGTGAAGATGAGTTTTATAATTATGTTTGAATTAAGATTTTGGGTGATGGTATATTTTGATGACTAAAAATATGTTTTAACATATGTAATGAATATAGATATGTGTTATCATATTCTATGCATAATTAACCATTTAAGATCAAGAGTTGAGATAAGTTAATATGTACACATAACGTGCTCGATAAAATGCCTAAAAGTAAGTGTTTCTAAACTTTGGTATACAATGTGTCTAACTAATGGCTAATATTGGATATCTAAGTATGAAAAGATGATAATACAAGAATAATAATGGAAAGAAATCGAAAAGGGTAATTTTTGATTTATGAAGGAAAATTAAACATGTAAACAATGTGTTGAATATGCATTTTTGAAACCAAATTGGTAAAAATAAAATGGTGTGATATACGCACATTAAACTACAAGTGAGATAGTCTAGCATGTGTGGTGATGAAAATGAAAATAAAACTGAGTTGTATATAAAACACAGTTAGATGTCTGTAAAGATATTATAAATGATAATAAGATAAAGTAAGGTCTTAGAATAAATTTGACCATGAGATTGATTATTGATTTTATTTATTATCAATCTCACATACAGTGTAGGTTGTGCAAGGACGCGAAGTATTAGCGTGTTGGTAAAACGCCGGTAAAGGCAAGTCTTTCAGTTCCTTTTTGCTATGTGAACTTGATGATGATCTGCTTTAAAATTTTAGTGTATGATGTATTATATATGTCAAAAGTATGAAATGTGAAAGTCAATCTATGACTATGATGATTGAACTATGAATGTTGATCGAGTAAGGAACTCAATCTTTATAGTTGTTATGTGAACTACAACATGTATATTATGTTTGTCTATGATTATTCTTGTATGTTGAGTATGTTATTATGTGTTACGTGATGCATGAAAACTGCTAGATTTTGCTGAGTTGTCGAGCTCATTCTTGCAAATAACCAGTTTTGCAGATTCAAGATTTGAAGGTAATGCTATGTGCTACTTGATTGTTATGGATCAAAAGTGATATATGAAGATTTAATATCCTAGCTAAGTTGTTATTCTTGTAAACCATGTCTAATGTTTCGGTAAATGTATTAATGTTGTAATTATAATATTGTTTTGCGAATGTAAACAATTGTAGTATTAAAATGATTCTGAGATATTTAGATGTAAAGGTTGAAGGTTTTGGGAACGAGGATAGTTTATAATAGAAAATTTTAATTATTCCGCAAATTTCAATGGTTGTGTTATCGTTTAATGATGTAAAATTAAAGGTTGAATGTATTATTAACGACCGAAATTGAGAATTAAATTGTATGAATTTTGGGGTCGTTACAAGAGCTGTTATGCAACGTGATCAAAGTTTTGTTCGATGGGCATACACTACATATCCAAGCATACCCCTGATATCTCAAAACTTTCCACGAGTCTTAAGGTTCGTAAAGAAATCACTTTGCTATGCGCCATACAATGACAAACCTCGTGTATTTCCTCTTATCTTATCCATATTCACATTTCTCACTTCATCCCTTGAGCGTCATGATGATATCTTACGTCTATCCTCTTCGACCTCTGAACATCACTCTCACTGTGACGCCCCCAAATTCAGACCACCCGCGTCTCGAATTCGGTTCGCCGCGTGCTACAAATCTAATGACTAAATAACATCTCACGCAATAGAAATAACATAATAGATTACATTTATTTAATATAATCATTCACGTCCCAAGGTTTCATAACTTAAACATCTCTTACATAGCTTAAACATACTAAAACATAGCTTAGACATAACTAATACATAACACAATTTATGTCTTTACATTATCATAATATTCCCAAATGAATATGAAGCTACTCCGTAGCTTTGCCCTTGCCCTTATCAGTGCCCAAGGGTCCGCCTTGTTCTGCCTTGACTGAAATGTTTTTAGGGAAAGCAAGAATGAGTAACAATTTGCTCAGCAAGTAACATAGCAATAAGGTGTTAAATATAGTTTTAAATTCTCAAGAGTACAACAATAAATGATAGTTCAAGGATAGCAAGAAGTATCGATGGTTCTCAACAATAGTCACTAAGGACAGAAAGATATCAATAAGATTCAACGCTTAATCAATTCGAGATTTCAAAATAATGGATACTGAACAGTCACTAAGGACTATGAACTTCTACTAGAATTAGCTGAAATATACTAATAATCCAACAAAAACAAGTACAACATGTGATCAACCTAAAGTACCCTACGTTATGCATAACATTTAATCATACTTATGTGCGCACATCGGTCTCCCGATAATTATATAGTTTCCCCTTTAAGGTGGGTTGTTCATCTTAGTCAATTATAAGAGTACGCACCAATTCGATTGGTTTGGATAGCTTTCAAATTCATGACTTAGGTCTAGCCGAATCAATGGCGTAGACCACTTTTTCAAAGTATATCAGAACAATTATAAGTTCACTACTCGAAATCAAAGTTCGAAGAATGTAAACAACTTTATCTTAAGCTACGTAGCATTAAGTCATAAGACATGAATCATACTTTCAATGGTTTACTTGTACGACCAATAATAGCACAAGATTAAGTAATGCTTCATAAAGAATAGGATTAGGAACTTTCATCAAATAGATAAGGTTTAGATACTTGCACAGTATTCAAAGTCGTGTAAGTTAGAAAACTTGTCTTATGCGTAGTTTACCAAAGTATAGCTTATCAACACTTTTTGAATCCTATTATAACATAGTTACACGTATAGGATATTCATTAGTTATGGATATTCAATACTCCTACTTGATATGTAAGTTTAAACGCATATATAAGTGTCAAACTTAGGCTTATAATCCCATACGTATGTCGTCCGTACCTTACATACACATAATACCAAAAATCAGTTTGTAAGATACTATGAAATCAAATAACATAATTCGTAATCAGCTTTTGACTTAACGTTTGAAAGTTATAAACACTTATCAAATATATGATTTTATCGTTAGCATGCTTATTGACACTTTGTATACTGAATTTTGGACATGTATTACAGATTAAGAAAACAATATAAGTATGAATTAAATCTCAGATCACAAACAGAATAGGCAGACTTCACTGCAGGGTGGTGCAGCTGCACCCTGATTAGGCTTAGGGACGGCGCAGCTGCGATGTCCTCTGGCCTGATCAAAGTTGAGCTTTGCATTTCCTGGTTTTGTCCCATTCGTTAACATACTAAGACATTAACACTTATCATGCATACATGCTAGAGGACTTTACATACATGTACGACCATTCTAAGTTCATTTTTACACATCATGGTCTTAGTTTGGGATATTTAATAAGTCAAGGCCAACTGAGGTCATGAATCACAAGGAATACTATGCTTACCATGTACATATATAAGATAGTCATGAAATCATTTAACATGCATGCTCACAAAGATTTTCATCATATGCACATATTTAGTCTTTTTCTTCCTTTGAACACTTATATAAATTCAGGTTTAAACGATCTTATGTCATGTCATACTAGATGGATATACATATAGATCATGATTAGGATATTAGTATGCAATCTTAGATGTGCATAAACTGACCATGACTATGTCTATAATACTAGTTTGCAAAAAGTCTGAATCCATCTTTATAAATCATTTTAAACTTAAACCATGCATTCTAATGATACCAAGACTTCTTAGACTCACATCTCATGCATCCTTAGAGTATATCTACAAGTCCACAAGGTCATAATTGAAACATTACTACTTCCATCAAAGTTTTTCTTTTAAAACTCTAAGTCCTCTTTAAGAACGCATACTAAAGCAAGTTAAAGTTCTCATGATATACAAAAGAACTTAAGTTCACAAATTAGGTCTATTTTCATGTATATCTATGTTATATTAGCATGATAAAACTACCACATAACATCAAAAATCCAAAACACAGGATTGGTGCAATGAGCAGTTGCGCCGTGTTGAACTACAGGGAGCGTGCAGCTGCGCCCCACCCTGGTAAGTTCAGACCAGCCTCTGCTTCGGTAGAGATCAAATCAATAATTCAAATCAATAATAGTTTTTCTTCATTCTAACATACTTAAACCCATTCTCTGAGGTTCATTGAAAGTAGTATGCACACAAGCCAATCATGTTTGATGATAAAGCATATACTTTGTAAACAATCTTATTCATTTATTAATAAAAAATATTAATTTATTAAAGGCTTTTAATTATCTACATGATGTTGTTTTATAATATGTGATAAACCCATAGTTTTAAGCAATGCTTTTAGAATAATGATGATGATCATTCTAATGAGATCTAAATTCTTAGAAAGCTTAAAAATAAAATAGTTCCCAATCGTTGGATTACTAAATTGGGGATTAGTAATTCTGGATAGATTGGTACATACGTTGCTTGCTCATTGGATGAGGATGACTGATCTCATGATCATTTGTGTGGAGACACTAAAGCAAGTATGTAGGTGCTTATTAGAGAATAAGTTCACTGAACGTGGCTCGCTAAGGAATACCTAATGGAGTTTTACTTGCCTGTCAATAGGAATTCCTGTAGTGATAGTAGTACAAGTGATCCTTAGACATGAGATCATCGCAGTATCTTGTGTATGATGAGTTATACTTTGACTTATTCCTTAAGACCCTTAAGGTATATCAAAGGGTATGCTTGGGTATAATAAGTTGTACATGGAGATAATGTATAATAAATAAAGAATCTACCACTTCTAATAAAAGAAGAGAAATGTCCTATGTGATTCGATAAATGACAACCCAGCAGTCCTTGGCCAAGGCAGAATGAAATTAGAAAGGAGTTTCTAATTTGTATTATTTGGAGTTGGGCATTTAAGGATCGAAAAATATATAATTAAATAAAATAAGACTTGACAGTAATTCCATGTCTTATATTTAATTGAGACATTGTATGGTGGAAGGATTGAATTGTACGGTAACTATTTACTCAAAGGTTCTTTTATGATTAATGTTGAAATCTATATTATATGAAAAGTCGTTAATCGCTAGGGAGGCTTATCCCTATTGTAGAATAAATATTATTTATTTAAATAAATTAATAATTTAATTTATTTATTTAAATAAGATTAGAATTGTTCTAATTGATTTATTCACAACCGGTTTAATATGGAGAACCTAAAGGGTCACACCATAAAAAGAAGTATAATTATTTAAGAAGTTAATGGCATAATCGTAATAATAAGTTAAGTATATTTAATTTAATCTATGGTAATAGAATAAATTAAATAGCTTAATATTTATTATTTAATATTTTGAAAATATTAAATATAAATTAATAAGAGGAGTCTTATTATTATTATTACTATTATTATTATTTAATTCCTAAACAAGTTTGGGAATTAATTAATAAAAGTACTCTCATTTATTCCTAATAAGATTAGGAGGCTAATTAATTAAAAGTTTAATTAATTATTTCTAATTAGATTAGGAGCCTAATTAATTAAAAAATTTTAATTAATTAAAATAAAACTCAATTCCTTAATTGTTAAGAAGGGTTACCCACATCTATTAATAAGAGGAGTCTTATTATGGGTAGTTGTTGGTTGACACTTTCACAAAACATGTGAATGCGTAATTCCAATAGTTGGGAGAGTACAACCATTTTCTATAAGAGATAGAAAAACTAGAGTTTTGTCAAACACCCATCTTCTTGAATTTTTGTTCTTCCTTGGTGGATCACCTATAGAGGCCAAACACTTGGGTGGCTAACGTTGATCAATGGAAGGAACCAAACCCGGTGGATTCAAGTTGAACGCGAAAAGGATTGGAGGTGAACTTGTACCTGAGGAAGCTCGAATCTTCAAGGGTATGATTCTTGTTCTTCATATCTTTTCGTTTAATTAATAATTGCGCATAAAGGATGATCCGGGTATATGGTTTGTAAAATTTTAAAACTATATTTTTACACGTTTCTGCTTACTTTGTGCAATTTGATTGCGATCATGAATATTACAAACCTAACAATGGCATCAGAGCCAAACCTTTATGCGAATTATTAATTGTTCATATTTAATATGTATATTGATATGTGTTTAGAATAATTTAATTGGGCATAATTTTGTTGTATAAATTTTGGTTTTATATATATATATATATATATATATATATATATATATATATATATATATATATATATAACATTACAAAAGTAATCATTTGATTCATTATTACTAATAACTGTTCCTGCCTTCCTGACTTCCTATGATTCACATGACCAGTATATTATATATTTATATATATAATATTAAATTAATAATTTTATAATTAAAATAAAAAGTTTATTTTAATTTTAAAATTAGATTTTATGCTAACTAATTAGAGTGGAAATTGGATTTCATGTTTACTTAAATAAAGGAGTTTATTTAGATATGAAATAAGATTTCATATTATTTAAAATAAAGGAGTTTGTTTGTGAATAGAAAAGCGAATTCATGTTTTTTTAAATAAAGGAGTTTATTTAGATATGAAATAAGATTTCATATTATTCAAAATAAAGGAGTTTATTTGTGAATAGGAAAGAGAATTCGTAAAGGAGTTTTTTTTTTTAAACTTTGAATTGGATTCCATAATTAATTAAAATAAAGGAGTTTATTTTAATTAAATATTTTGATTAAAATAAAATAGTTTATTTTATTCAAAATTAGATAAATTAAAATAAAAGAGGTTTATTTTGATTTAAATTTGGATTAAAATAAAGGAGTTTATTTTAATTTCAAAATTAGATTTTATGCTAACTAAATTTGTCCATTAAATGATATATATATATATATATATATATATATATATATATATATATATATATATATATATATTGAATGTTTATTATTCATGAGATGAATGTTATTTATTGATGCATATGGTGATGTGTATGATAATAAATGGGATTGATTATGGACTATTGACCAATGTGATTGGATTTTATTTTAGTTGGATGCATGAATGTATGGGTTTTATTAAATGGGGTCTGTGTACCTCGTCTTCTCTAATTTTTTCTTAATGTAAATTCTATCTCCCTCCTATGTACTTCTCCTTGACTGCTGATCAAGGTTTCTATTTATTTTAAATAGTTTTGTAATAGGAATAGTTAGAATTAATTTTGAAGAATTAGAGATCAAGGAACAATGAGCACTTGAAGACTCGTTTGTAATGGAGCCAAGGTTTAAATGTAATAGTTATATTTAAATATTAATTCTTGCACTCCTAGGGTTTGACCTTTTGGTTCACTTGGTGGCTCTAGTGAATCAAACTAGAATAAAAGTCCATAATCAATCCAGGTAGAATATAGTATTCTATATGTGCATGCTTATATATATATATATATATATATATATATATATATATATATATATATATATATATATATATATATTATGCAAACATGCTTCGCATGTTCATTAATATGACACGTATTTTATATATATATGTGCATGCGCGCTAAACAAGATGAGACAAATTAATAACAAATCCCTCAAATATTTTATATCAAGAACAACATTACATATCCATTTACTGAAGCTTATCCAACAGCAGGATAATCGTCACTTAGTGAAGAAGGGTATGAGATACCATGGCGATTGACTTTAGTGCAAGTGAGAGATTGAAAGTAGTATGCATACAAGCCAATCATGTTTGATGATAAAGCATATACTTTGTAAACAATCTTATTCATTTATTAATAAAAAGTATTAATTTATTAAAGGCTTTTAATTATCTACATGATGTTGTTTTATAATATGTGATAAACCCATAGTTTTAAGCAATGTTTTTAGAATAATAATGATGATCATTCTAATGATATCTAAATTCTTAGAAAGCTTAAAACTAAAATAGTTCCCAATCGTTGGATTACTAAATTGGGTATTAGTAAATCCGGATAGATTGGTACATACGTTGCTTGCTCATTGGATGAGGATGATTGATCTCATGATCATTTGTGTGGAGACACTAAAGCAAGTATGTAGGTACTTATTAGAGAATAAGTTCACTGAACGTGGCTCGCTAAGGAATACCTAATGGAGTTTTACTTGCCTGTCAATAGGAATTCCTGTAGTGATAGTAGTACAAGTGATCCTTAGACATGAGATCATCGCAGTATCTTGTGTATGATGAGTTATACTTTGACTTATTCCTTAAGACCCTTAAGGTATATCAAAGGGTATGCTTGGGTATAATAAGTTGTACATGGAGATAATGTATAATAAATAAAGAATCTACCACTTCTAGTAAAAGAAGAGAAATGTCCTATGTGATTCGATAAATGGCAACCCAGCAGTCCTTGGCCAAGGCAGAATGAAATTAGAAAGGAGTTTCTAATTTGTATTATTTGGAGTTGGGCATTTAAGGATCGAAAAATATATAATTAAATAAAATAAGACTTGACAGTAATTCCATGTCTTATATTTAATTGAGACATTGTATGGTGGAAGGATTGAATTGTACGGTAACTATTTACTCAAAGGTTCTTTTATGATTAATGTTGAAATCTATATTATATGAAAAGTCGTTAATCGCTAGGGAGGCTTATCCCTATTGTAGAATAAATATTATTTATTTAAATAAATTAATAATTTAATTTATTTATTTAAATAAGATTAGAATTGTTCTAATTGATTTATTCACAATCGGTTTAATATGGAGAACCTAAAGGGTCACACCATAAAAAGAAGTATAATTATTTAAGAAGTTAATGGCATAATCGTAATAATAAGTTAAGTATATTTAATTTAATCTATGGTAATAGAATAAATTAAATAGCTTAATATTTATTATTTAATATTTTGAAAATATTAAATATAAATTAATAAGAGGAGTCTTATTATTATTATTATTACTATTATTATTTAATTCCTAAACAAGTTTGGGAATTAATTAATAAAAGTACTCTCATTTATTCCTAATAAGATTAGGAGGCTAATTAATTAAAAGTTTAATTAATTATTTCTAATTAGATTAGGAGCCTAATTAATTAAAAAATTTTAATTAATTAAAATAAAACTCAATTCCTTAATTGTTAAGAAGGGTTACCCACATCTATTAATAAGAGGAGTCTTATTATGGGTAGTTGTTGGTTGACACTTTCACAAAACATGTGAATACGTAATTCCAATAGTTGGGAGAGTACAACCATTTTCTATAAGAGATAGAAAAACTAGAGTTTTGTCAAACACCCATCTTATTGAATTTTTGTTCTTCCTTGGTGGATCACCTATAGAGGCCAAACACTTGGGTGGCTAACGTTGATCAAAGGAAAGAACCAAACCCGGTGGATTCAAGTTGAACGCGAAAAGGATTGGAGGTGAACTTGTACCTGAGGAAACTCGAATCTTCAAGGGTATGATTCTTGTTCTTCATATCTTTTCGTTTAATTAATAATTACGCATAAAGGATGATCCGGGTATATGGTTTGTAAAATTTTAAAACTCTATTTTTACATGTTTCCGCTTACTTTGTGCAATTTTATTGCGATCATGAATATTACAAACCTAACACCTTACACACATAAAGACTTCATAAACACTTAATAGAACATTTCCAAACCAAATTCACAAGAATTGGTGAGAATTTCTATAATTTGCTAAGTTTGGAAATTTAGAACATAAAACAGGAATTTACCTTCTAGGAAGCTTAGATGGCTACTGCTTACAATCTCAAACTCCTTCCTTCTTAGCAAAAAAACCCACACTATCAACTTATAATCTCTTAGAGAAATCACAGCAACAAGAAATGAAGAAGATAGTTATTATTTATAGAGAATTACGTGACCAGTTAATTGCTTTACACTAAAGGTTGAATCCATAGGGTGGTAGAAGAAGAAGACAATGGTTATTGGGGAGTTGCTCAACCACCATTCATCAACCATTTTGGTAGCCATCACCTAGCTTATAGCTACTATTCAAATCTCGGTAGTTCACGTAAAGAAGACATAGGTTACTGTTTGGTAACTGAAATGGAACAAGGCTTTTAAATCCTCAGCATTTGGTTCAATTGCAGTTAATTTAATTCCCTTTTTGGTTCCCTCATGTGATTTTAATGTACTAATGTTATTACAAAATAAAAAGTTAGGGATTATATGTATACCCATATCATATAATCCATGTACATTGGGTCTACATAATTTAATATTTAATGCAGATAAAATAAGGCAGTGGGTATTATTAACCGGCATTTTCTATAGATATTATTATTGTACATACTTCAATATTATAACACTATTAAATATCTATTTTTTTGACATTCAATTCCTTTCCTAATTTCTTGAGATGCACAGTAAATTAATTCTTTCTGTATTATACTGTCACACATGATTTTATTGTGCTACTTGGTACTTCATACCAATAAATTTACTCTTACTATATGTTCTTAATAATGTCACACATTACAACAATGTTCCATATTATTTCTACAGTAATAAAAAACTTTCAAACTTTGGTCACTGGCGCAGCTGCGCCAGTTTGTACTGCAAAAAGGGTGCAGTTGCGCCGGTCCCTGACAATGCCAAACTGATTTAGTTTCATGCCAGGTCCGACCTCTACCATCATACCAGTTTCACATGACTTTGATGTCATACTTAACTTAATTGAATAGAGCTTCACATAATACAACAATATTTAATTATATTCAAATAAATATTCGACTTTCATTAATTAATTTATTAATAATATTTAAAAATTCTCGGGTATTACACTCACTCTCATATATCCACATCTGTGTGTTATGAAGAATCCTCACCTTCTGATGATGATGCAAATCTTTAAATCGAAAAATTTCACTCTCAATCCTTTCCTCCCTCTCCGATCGTCGAACTTTTGTCGTCTACACCCGAAGGCAATTCATCATCTTTCCAACATCATTCCCCACTCATTGACTAACCTTCTCCGATATAAATTTCTAATCTCTTAGCATCTCCTCATCATTCATCACTTCATTCTGATACATCCTCTCCATGGACTTCTAATTGCCCAAATACTGTAACGCCCCCAAATCTAGGTACTTGAAACCCGAATTCAGTGCTTTACGATACCATTTCTATGAGCGGAAATATTACTAATAATAATAACAATAATATAAATTTCAAACTTAACTTACATTTATCAGAGTCTAATCCCAAGTACGCAACCTTTACTACATTCTTCGCATGATATACAATACATATCATAACTTAGTACAGTCTAACTATTACAAAAGATACAAATAAACAAATTCTGTTTGCTTTCCTTTTTACTTGATCTTGGCCGATCCCTTCTAGCTGATCACACTTAGCTGAAAACATTTAAATTAAGCAAGGATGAGCATTTGAGTGCCCAACAAGTATTATATATATATATAATCTGAAAGAATTTAAATGTTTTTTTTGTACTATTCTTCTACAACAAGTCAATAGTTGTGAAGTATTCTGAACCGATAATAATAACATAACAACTCTCTGTCAAATTTTTGAAACTACATATTGACTATAACTGGGGTTATGGTGACATGCCATGAACATTGTTTTCATTTTCGAAAAGGTTAAACAGAAATTCATCTGTAAACCGACATAACTTACGGGCCTGAGGGTGTACAGTCCATGGACCCTGTATTGATCAATACTACATTGCTAGAACGATATCATCGTTCATCCTTTGTCCGCCGTAGCGCATAAAAATTTTCCCATGTTTGGGATGTTCATACTTGTCAGGGTTCCAAACAAAAGGTTTTATCTTATCCAACAATAATCTATAATTTAACATATATGTATATCAAAGGTGTATCAACATGTGATTAAATACAATAATTATCCAAGTGGGGACACTTGTATAATCATTTATAGAAATTAACGAACAGAATATATATCTGAATTACCATATACTAACATGTTGATAAACAATGGGCGTATATAGTATAGGTTTAATAATCTGTACAGTAATAGTATAATTTTGAAACATTCTTACACTTATCCAATTGCATAAAGAAAATGCAAAGGTAGAATACTTGCCTGGTCTGCTGCTTACAATACGCAACTTAGTTTTATCTTTTATACCGAAACCTATCATTAATAAGATCATTTTATATATTAGAATCACATATCATAACACATAGTACTGCTAATTGCAGTCAGCACATAACCTAATCACATTGTCATGCATGTTTCACAGTTATAGAATCATAAACAAACCTTCATACAGTCAAAATATCTAAGTTCAGATCAATTTCTGAAACATGTCGGTCTACCGACGACTTTATGAAGTAATTATCGAGTCTAAGACTCTATCCCATATCTCAATATCTACCAGTATCAGTCATATTATTTTTAAATGACTTATAATAATTTTTAAATAATTATTACCATTTATCACTATTTTTGAAATATCAGAATCATTATTAAATAATTTAAATACTAATCAATTCTATTATCATTAATATTTAATCAATACTAAACTATTAATGAAACCATTGCCAAAATATTAAAGTTATGTATAATAACTCAAAATATTCATAACGTATTTATATTACCCTTAAATTATTTTTAAAACATTTAAAATCATTATTAAATAATTACCATTAATATTTAAATATTAATGTACCATTATCCAAATATTAAAAGTCATTAATTATAACTTAAAATATTTTTAATTCATTTATATCCCTTTTTAAATAATTTTTAAATTAATAAAACGATTTTTAAACTATTTATTTAATATAAATATAAAATAAATTTAATATCATTAATCTTAAATTAATATCATTAATATTGAATTATTAATGAAACTATTCATTAAATATTAAAAGGTACCTTTTATAACATAAAATATCATTAAACACTTTATTTTCATTTAAATTGATTTTTATAATAATAAAATCATTTTTAAACTAAATTATTTAAGATAATCATTAAGTAAATCTAATATCATTAATATTAAATTATTACAAATTTTCATGACAAAATATCAAAAGTTATATATTATAACTTAAAATATTTTAAAATCATATAAATCATTTTTATATGATTTTTAAATCATTAATTCTATTTTTCGTAAATTATTTAATACATTGATTAAATAACTAAAATATCATTAATATTAATTAGTTAATGAAATTTATCACAAAATATTAAAAGTTATCAAAAATAACTCAAAAATATTTTTAAACACTTTATTCATATTTAAAATGATTTTTATATAATTAAAATCATTTTTTTCTAATTTATTTAATACACTAATTAAATTAATTAAATATCATTAATATTCAAATAATTACAAATATTAATCAAAAATATCCCAAATAATTAAAAGTTATTTTTCATAATTTAAAATAATTTTTAAAACTAATTTTGTAATTTTTATAATTTATTTTCTATTTTTAATTAATTTCCAGAAATTCATAAATTAAATTAATTAAAAACCGTCGCTAAAGGCTTTTGGCGACAGTAACCGTCGTTGTTGGTGTTCTTGAGCTCAAGAACACTGACAGCTTCGGTTACCAACATACCACGTTTGACCGGCTATAAATTCATTTCTAGATTGCTTCTGTTCAAACTAAAACTTAGAACATGTAGTGTTTATGTAACTCTACAAGTTTCATATCTTATTTTAAGCAAACAAAAACATAACAAATCGATCTATGCCAGCAAAGTAGCTGTCAGACGGTTTCTGGGATTTCCCAGAAACCCAGGTGCCGACTGAGCACTTTCATGCTCAAATTAATAGTAGTTCTGATCATGGTTCATGCAATTTGAAGGTTTAAATCTGTAGTACTCGTGTCAAGGAACAACACTACAACAACATATAAGCTTAACATTAACAGATTTACAAGATCTAACTCGATCAAACCCTGTCAGAAATAAGCCCAACAATTTTCTGGAAATTTCCCAGAAACAGAATTCGTGATCGAGGGACTAGGTTTGACCACATGCTACGTTCGATTTATTGAAGCATTAAGACATCTAGAGGCACTTAGCTATAGTCCAGATAACAGGCTACAACTTTAATATAATAACAACATCAAACAATCATTAAATCTGTCAGATCAAAGCCGTTCAACATGTTGTCAGACGCTAAAAATTTTCTGGGTTTACCCAGATTTCTTCCCGGTCATGGTCGGTCAACGACCTTTGACCATCAATATCTTTTGATCTAGACATCGAATGACAGTGAATCCACTTTCAGATTAAATATCTCATACAAGGATACAAATGTAAACACTTAGACAACAAAAACAATAAACACACAACGATCTACAGCCCCTGACATTTGATGTCAGACAACAGAAAACCATTTTCCCAGATTTTTGAAAAACTCTGATTTCGAGCATTAGATGTTATGGATCTAGTAAACAACAACCCAGATCATCATTTAACACTTTAATCAACATGTTTAAACATAAAAATCACAAATTTATTATAGCATACAAGATCAAATTTTGACTTAGGTTTTTATACCTTTAAGAACCAAATGTTGATCCATGGTTTCTGATTTGTTGTTGATGATCGTGGGGCTCAATTTTGGGACTGACCTACTACATAATTTTGAAGCTTTTAGAGAGAGAGGGTCTAGGATGAGCTTGGTGAATAAGTGAGCCAAAAATACAATATTTTCTCTCTCTAATCTTTATATATATTAAGTAGATTCATGTATGGTTGCTAGGTGGCTGATGTGTTGTCATTTATATGTCACAAGGAGTTGGTGTAGTTGGTCACCAACTCAAAATATGGTAAGATTCTCAAGCAACCAAGTAAAGAATGCAATAAGGGCAATAATGTCATTTGTTAATTGATTTAAATGGAAAAATTAAATCTTGACAATCCCTTAGGGTTTGACCCTTAGGGTTTGACCCTTAGGTTTAGCACATAGCACAAATGAGATTTGGCAACTAGGGTTTATAAAAGTAAACTAAAATTTTAGTTTATAAAATTTATAAACTAGGGTTTTAAAATAATTTGGGTTTCTTAACTAAATAAAAGGTTTTAACTTACTTATCACCTTGCTAATTATGATTTTTAAAAAATACTAATTAACATTACATTGCCCAAATTAGCGCTTAGGGTTTACAATTATAAATTAGGGTTACTAATTTAGAAATTAGGGTTTATAATATAGAAAAATAATAAGGATTTTGAATAATTACGATTCTCCCTAATTAGGGTTAATACATATAACACCGATCATAAATCACATTATCATGATTACATAACGGCTTAACAAATTCTCAAAGTCGTGAATGACTTTCGCATTAGGGTTTCAAATCAATTAGGGTTTAACAGTTTGAAACTACGGTTTTTATTTTAAATTATGGTTTCTAAATATTAAATAGGGTTTAATAACAAAATTATATAATGCTTAACATATATCATATAACACAGTCTTGAACTCACAGCTGAGTTTCAAATTAGGATTTTATCAGGTCATAAGGGAATTGATTTCCAGATTAACCTTACAAGCATAACATACATATTTATAGCACTGAAAGATCAACAATATAATTAATATTATTATATTATCATCATTCCTTATTCCAGAACCAGAAATAGAGTTTATCAAAATATTATTAGGGTTTGATCGTAATATAATAAAACTGTTCCACACATTAACATTACACACATAACCATACATATCTATAACACTGACAAATAATAAAATAATATTATTATTTTCATTCCTTGATCAAAACCTAGAATTAGGGTTTGGATTCCATATCTGATTTATCTTTCACATATAACTTTATTAATTAAGTTAAATAATTAACTTAACTATTCTGAAATAATTTCATATAATAAAATAAGTATTATAAAAATTCTAATAATCATTACATATATTAATTAAATAATATATATACTTATTTTCAGAGAAAAGAATTAATAAAAATATTTTTACTGTAAAATTACATATTATAAGAATATAATTTATAGAGATCAATAATTTTAAAATAAAATTGTTCATAGTCATTCATGTTTTAAATATATTTTATATCCATCACATAATTACATACTTAATACCTTGCACACATTCTTACCTTTGAAATAAATAATTAATAAAAAAAAATTATACGCAAAAATTCTGATTTTAATTATATAGAAAATATCGGGTTATTACATTCACCCTCCCTTATAAAGATTCCGTCCCCGGAATCACCTTTTAAAACCTATACTTACCCGGGTACATAACATACACAACCTTTATAAATAGATCTCGATCATAATTGATCGATTCGATCTTTAACTATTCATCACAAAGCTTATCTATCTTCTTAAACAGAAATTTGATTCCTAAGAGAACTCAAATTCCTCCTTCAAAATAATTTATAAAAATAATTTACTATATATAAGAAAATATTATTTAAGAAAATAACATTAGTTCAAGTAATACCTGGAGTTGTATCCCCGGCTGCTACCGAATCCTGAACAGTCACGTTGAAGATGCTTGCGGTTGGTTTTGTTGGTTTAATTGTTGAATTTGGTCCCGTTGTTGCCAATGTACTGCTACCTTGTTCCGTATTCGCATTCCTTGTTTCCCTTTTTCCTTCTTGAACAGTCTTTCACCTTATGCTCCATTGATTCACACATAACACACTTACTATACATTCCTGGATTGGAACAGTTAGGAGAAATATATCCCTCCTGTCCTCACTTGCCACACATAAACTTTCCTTTTAATCATATTCCCGGCTTATTACCGGTATTATCGAAATTATCTTCTTTTAACGTATAAGGCTGTATGTTGCCCTACCGTTATCCTAGTTATCACATACACTTTAACAGGGTCATTTGATCCTCTAAATCTTGGCAATAGGATCGCCTTGAAGTCTTTGACGTTCGACGTTCGATTATCTGGTTGATCTTCCGCGACTGGTATTCCGTTCTTCATAGCTTGAGTTCCCACTTTCGCAAAATTTTGTATCGGGTCTAGGTGTCTTCCAGCTTTATTGACAGGTTCTTCTATCCTTGGGTTTCATTTTTGTCTTGACGGCATTATCATAAATTATTCTTACATTCTAAGCCTTATCGTAAACGCTTATCATATAACGCAAAATTTTCTATTCACATAATCATGTACTCAAAATATTAGATTTTGAAAACTCGGTCGACTGTAATAACCAGTGACCAGATAAATATTTACTATCTTTGTACCAACTTATCCCATTAATCCAACATAGATCCATATTCATAACACTGGACATACCTTAGCACATATTGCTTTAAACATTCGCTATCCCTTTGTGACTCGAAAGTCGAGAATCGCTGCCATAACTTATACAAAAGTTGAGAATATTCTATTATACAGATATACTTATCATTTACACCACATAGAATCATATATATTCCAGCAACACTTAACACTATCTATTTTTTATGCCTTCCCTAATAATCAATTGCTTAGCATTCTATATATTCTCATTATTCTCCATAATCCATTCACACCTACTATACCTAATTCGTTCAACATATAACACATTATGAGTTTAAGAACTCACCACAAACATACGAGTTTAAGAACTCACCATAAATATATGAGTTTAAGAACTCAACATTGACCACATATTCTTTAACTATATTCTACCTATCCGCTATACCTATCATTTCTGGGTCTGGTACTATACTTTCCAAAATAACCACCTCTTTGAGGTAGCTTTCAATGTGAGCCTCTATTTCAGCTATTGGCTTTGATATTAGCTCGGTCATGGAGGTTGACTTATTCTTTACGACTTAAGGGTATCCTAATTCTTTCTATCTAACAGCTATACACATAATTAATCTTGACTAACATATAATATATACACACAACACATAATGGTTTTATAAATTATCTTTTATTTTGTTTCACGATGAATTTATTCAAATCATCTCCTTGTAAACTCTAAATGAGTTATTTATATTTTCAACGTTTCCCTCTGTTCGAAGGTTATAGCCTAAGGTCTAACCCACCTAAGGTTTCTAACCTTATAGCTCTGATACCAAATGTAACACCCCCGAATCCAGGTACTTGAAACCCGAATTCAGTGCTTTACGATACCATTTCTATGAGCAGAAATATTACTAATAATAATAACAATAATATAAATTTCAAACTTAACTTATATTTTTCAGAGTCTAATCCCAAGTACGCAACCTTTACTACATTCTTTACATGATATATAATACATATCATAACTTAGTACAGTCTAACTATTACAAAAGATACAAATAAACAAATTCTGTTTGCCTTCCTTTTTACTTGATCTTGGCCGATCCCTTCTAGCTGATCACACTTAGCTGAAAATATTTAAATTAAGCAAGGATAAGCATTTGAGTGCCCAGTAAGTATTATATATATATATATATATATATATATATATATAATTTGAAAGAATTTAAATGTTTTTTTTGTACTATTCTTCTACAACAAGTCAATAGTTGTGAAGTATTCTGAACCAATAATAATAACATAACAACTCTCTGTCAAATTTTTGAAACTACATATTGACTATAACTGGGGTTATGGTGACATGCCATGAACATTGTTTTTATTTTTGAAAAGGTTAAACAGAAAATCATCTGTAAACCGACATAACTTACGGGCCTGAGGGTGTACAGTCCATGGACCCTGTATTGATCAATACTACATTGCTAGAACGATATCATCGTTCATCCTTTGTCCGCCGTAGCGCATAAAAATTTTCCCATGTTCGGGATGTTCATACTTGTCAGGGTTCCAAACAAAAGGTTTTATCTTATCCAACAATAATATATAATTCAACATATATGTATATCAAAGGTGTATCAACATGTGATTAAATACAATGATTATCCAAGTGGGGACACTTGTATAATCATTTATAGAAATTAACGAACAGAATATATATCTGAATTGCCATATACTAACATGTTGATAAACAATGGGCGTATATAGTATAGGTTTAATAATCTGTACAGTAATAGTATAATTCTGAAACATTCTTACACTTGTCCAATTGCATAAAGAAAATGCAAAGGTAGGATACTTGCCTGGTCTGCTGCTTACAATACGCAACTTAGTTTTATCTTTTATACCGAAACCTATCATTAATAAGATCATTTTATATATTAGAATCACATATCATAACACATAGTACTGCTAATTGCAGTCAGCACATAACCTAATCACATTGTCATGCATGTTTCACAGTTATAGAATCATAAACAAACCTTCATACAGTCAAAATATCTAAGTTCAGATCAATTTCTGAAACATGTCGGTCTACCGACGACTTTATCAAGTAATTATCGAGTCTAAGACTCTATCCCATATCTCAATATCTACCAGTATCAGTCATATTATTTTTAAATGACTTATAATAATTTTTAAATAATTATTACCATTTATCACTATTTTTGAAATATCAGAATCATTATTAAATGATTTAAATACTAATCAATTCTATTATCATTAATATTTAATCAATACTAAACTATTAATGAAACCATTGCCAAAATATTAAAGTTATGTATAATAACTCAAAATATTCATAACGTATTTATATTACCCTTAAATGATTTTTAAAACATTTAAAATCATTATTAAATAATTACCATTAATATTTAAATATTAATGTACCATTATCCAAATATTAAAAGTCATTAATTATAACTTAAAATATTTTTAATTCATTTATATCCCTTTTTAAATGATTTTTAAATTAATAAAACGATTTTTAAACTATTTATTTAATATAAATATAAAATAAATTTAATATCATTAATCTTAAATTAATATCATTAATCTTAAATTAATATCATTAATATTGAATTATTAATGAAACTATTCATTAAATATTAAAAGGTACCTTTTATAACTTAAAATATCATTAAACACTTTATTTTCATTTAAATTGATTTTTATAATAATAAAATCATTTTTAAACTAAATTATTTAAGATAATCATTAAGTAAATCTAATATCATTAATATTAAATTATTACAAATTTTCATGACAAAATATCAAAAGTTATATATTATAACTTAAAATATTTTAAAATCATATAAATCATTTTTATATGATTTTTAAATCATTAATTCTATTTTTCGTAAATTATTTAATACATTGATTAAATAACTAAAATATCATTAATATTAATTAGTTAATGAAATTTATCACAAAATATTAAAAGTTATCAAAAATAACTCAAAAATATTTTTAAACACTTTATTCATATTTAAAATGATTTTTATATAATTAAAATCATTTTTTTCTAATTTATTTAATACACTAATTAAATTAATTAAATATCATTAATATTCAAATAATTACAAATATTAATCAAAAATATCCCAAATAATTAAAAGTTATTTTTCATAATTTAAAATAATTTTTAAAACTAATTTTGTAATTTTTATAATTTATTTTCTATTTTTAATTAATTTCCAGAAATTCATAAATTAAATTAATTAAAAACCGTCGCTAAAGGCTTTTGGCGACAGTAACCGTCGTTGTTGGTGTTCTTGAGCTCAAGAACACTGACAGCTTCGGTTACCAACATACCACGTTTGACCGGCTATAAATTCATTTCTAGATTGCTTCTGTTCAAACTAAAACTTAGAACATGTAGTGTTTATGTAACTCTACAAGTTTCATATCTTATTTTAAGCAAACAAAAACATAACAAATCGATCTATGCCAGCAAAGTAGCTGTCAGACGGTTTCTGGGATTTCCCAGAAACCCAGGTGCCGACTGAGCACTTTCATGCTCAAATTAATAGTAGTTCTGATCATGGTTCATGCAATTTGAAGGTTTAAATCTGTAGTACTCGTGTCAAGGAACAACACTACAACAACATATAAGCTTAACATTAACAGATTTACAAGATCTAACTCGATCAAACCCTGTCAGAAATAAGCCCAACAATTTTCTGGAAATTTCCCAGAAACAGAATTCGTGATCGAGGGACTAGGTTTGACCACATGCTACGTTCGATTTATTGAAGCATTAAGACATCTAGAGGCACTTAGCTATAGTCCAGATAACAGGCTACAACTTTAATATAATAACAACATCAAACAATCATTAAATCTGTCAGATCAAAGCCGTTCAACATGTTGTCAGACGCTAAAAATTTTCTGGGTTTACCCAGATTTCTTCCCGGTCATGGTCGGTCAACGACCTTTGACCATCAATATCTTTTGATCTAGACATCGAATGACAGTGAATCCACTTTCAGATTAAATATCTCATACAAGGATACAAATGTAAACACTTAGACAACAAAAACAATAAACACACAACGATCTACAGCCCCTGACATTTGATGTCAGACAACAGAAAACCATTTTCCCAGATTTTTGAAAAACTTTGATTTCGAGCATTAGATGTTATGGATCTAGTAAACAACAACCCAGATCATCATTTAACACTTTAATCAACATGTTTAAACATAAAAATCACAAATTTATTATAGCATACAAGATCAAATTTTGACTTAGGTTTTTATACCTTTAAGAACCAAATGTTGATCCATGGTTTCTGATTTGTTGTTGATGATCGTGGGGCTCAATTTTGGGACTGACCTACTACATAATTTTGAAGCTTTTAGAGAGAGAGGGTCTAGGATGAGCTTGGTGAATAAGTGAGCCAAAAATACAATATTTTCTCTCTCTAATCTTTATATATATTAAGTAGATTCATGTATGGTTGCTAGGTGGCTGATGTGTTGTCATTTATATGTCACAAGGAGTTGGTGTAGTTGGTCACCAACTCAAAATATGGTAAGATTCTCAAGCAACCAAGTAAAGAATGCAATAAGGGCAATAATGTCATTTGTTAATTGATTTAAATGGAAAAATTAAATCTTGACAATCCCTTAGGGTTTGACCCCTAGGGTTAAACCCTAAGGTTTAGCACATAGCACAAATGAGATTTGGCAACTAGGGTTTATAAAAGTAAACTAAAATTTTAGTTTATAAAATTTATAAACTAGGGTTTTAAAATAATTTGGGTTTCTTAACTAAATAAAAGGTTTTAACTTACTTATCACCTTGCTAATTATGATTTTTAAAAAATACTAATTAACATTACATTGCCCAAATTAGCGCTTAGGGTTTACAATTATAAATTAGGGTTACTAATTTAGAAATTAGGGTTTATAATATAGAAAAATAATAAGGATTTTGAATAATTACGATTCTCCCTAATTAGGGTTAATACATATAACACCGATCATAAATCACATTATCATGATTACATAACGGCTTAACAAATTCTCAAAGTCGTGAATGACTTTCGCATTAGGGTTTCAAATCAATTAGGGTTTAACAGTTTGAAACTACGGTTTTTATTTTAAATTATGGTTTCTAAATATTAAATAGGGTTTAATAACAAAATTATATAATGCTTAACATATATCATATAACACAGTCTTGAACTCACAGCTGAGTTTCAAATTAGGATTTTATCAGGTCATAAGGGAATTGATTTCCAGATTAACCTTACAAGCATAACATACATATTTATAGCACTGAAAGATCAACAATATAATTAATATTATTATATTATCATCATTCCTTATTCCAGAACCAGAAATAGAGTTTATCAAAATATTATTAGGGTTTGATCGTAATATAATAAAACTATTCCACACATTAACATTACACACATAACCATACATATCTATAACACTGACAAATAATAATATAATATTATTATTTTCATTCCTTGATCAAAACCTAGAATTAGGGTTTGGATTCCATATCTGATTTATCTTCCACATATAACTTTATTAATTAAGTTAAATAATTAACTTAACTATTCTGAAATAATTTCATAATATAAAATAAGTATTATAAAAATTCTAATAATCATTACATATATTAATTAAATAATATATATACTTATTTTCAGAGAAAAGAATTAATAAAAATATTTTTACTGTAAAATTACATATTATAAGAATATAATTTATAAAGATCAATAATTTTAAAATAAAATTATTCGTAATCATTCATGTAATAAATATATTTTATATCCATCACATAATTACATACTTAATACCTTGCACACATTCTTACCTTTGAAATAAATAATTAATAAAAAAAAAATTATACGCAAAAATTCTGATTTTAATTATATAGAAAATATCGGGTTATTACAGATACTGACTCACCAACTCCTATATTTGGAAAATCTAAGATGGATTCTCAATTCTCTCTGAACAGATCAAATATCTCCATTCTCAGCAATATACCCTACTCATCTCAAAACGAATGTTTTGATCTTTCTCTTTCCTTAATAGACTTATCTCAAGGCCCTCAACCTATTCCTGAGGTCACCCCTAATCAAGTTATGGTGTCTAAACTCTCTCTCTCAAATCACTGCTCAGTTATCCTCTGACATTAATGAGAAGCTTACTCATAACAATGCTGATCTTCAAGATAATATGCATCATATAACCACTACAGTTCGAAACCTACATGGTGTCACAAGCCGAGAAATTCAAAAATAGTTGCAGTCCATGTTCACATTTATGACAGAGCGTTTGCTTGACCCCGACCAAGTTTTCTTTGACACCTTGGCAGCTCATAAAAATGTTATTCTTATTTTACAACAACAGCATGAATCTTCACTCAACTCTGTGACGGACAAGCTTTTTGCTCTCAGCGGCACTATTTCTAACTTCATAAGAAACCTGGAGGTCCAAGCCTTTCAGAGACAAGCCTCTGCAGCTCAGCAACATGACCAAACTACTGATCGTCAAAATGCCATTTGGGAGGATATTGCACTGACAACCGCTCAACTGCAGGAGCTTGTTAATGTTGTTGATAAGTCGGATTTATACCTATTTATTGAATACCAATTCACGCAACTATGCCCCATCTCAAGTACATTTTAGTGTGTTTTTAAGTGCATTTCATGTTATTTTGCATTGCATTTACTTAAAACTCCTTTTGGTGAAATAATGCAGCAAATGGCCTGTTTTGGTGGTATTAGAGGGCACGAGGCTAATGGACGCATGAAGGCGAGGCACAAGCTGGGATATGCATGGCATGGAGGTACAATGGAGCAAGGAGACCAAGCATGGAAGGAGATTAAGCAGGAATGAACAAGTAGCAGCAGTAGTAGCTTGACAAAATTAAAACCAGAACCAGAATCTACATATTGCAAGCCGCGCTGCAGAAGAGAGCGCGCGCCCGCGCGAATTCTCGGCTGGACAGAGCATGACATTTTGCAAGTCTCGCACCCGCGCGAGGAACATACTGGAGGGGCAAGCGGCCGCGCGCGATGCTGAAGCTGTGTATTTGTTTTATTTTAATTTTTAATTAAATGAGTTGTAATTGGTTTTAAAAACGATATTTGACTGGTGTCAGAGGTATCTTTCATAACTTTGGACGTATTTTCATCATAGAAACTAGGGTTTACACTATGAGGGAGATTCCAAAGTGGAACAAAGCCGAAACGCCTATTCTTCCAATTCTTCTTGGGATTCTCCATCATTGTGGATTATTATTATTGTTTTGCTGGAATATTATGAGGATTTGAATATTATCGTTGGTGTATATTCAGTAATTGGGGTTTGATCGTTCTATCTTTCATATTTCAATTGTTTGTTTATTAACCATGTTTAGCTTTGATCCCATAATGGCTTTTGGTTCAGTCATGAACTAAACTCCATTATGGGATTTCTATCATGATTGTTTTACATGTATCAATGCTTGATCACCATTCGTTTCCGTACTTGTATGGGATTGACAATGAACATGCGAGTATGGATTGTAATCATGATAACATACGAATATGGGGCTGTTTAATATGGCTTGCGTATTTTGTGAACCAGATAGACATATACTGTTTCACCGTATGAGCTAGAATAAAGGCCTGTGCTTAAATTCAGTATAATTGCAATTTCAGATAAACATATAGTGATTTTAGTTGTATTGATGATTGCATGGAGTCTATCATCTGTGGATGCCGTGTAAGTAGGTTATAGTGCATTGAAAAATGGTTATAACTCTGTTAATGCTCTTGGCTATTTCCCTGTGATATGTGAACACTTCTTGCATGATAGTGGTGATTGGATGAAATATTAAATGAAGTTAGGATCCCATTATTTTTATATTTAATTTATTCCATTAATATTCTTATTTTAGATGTTATCTGCAATTAGTTTTATTCACCAATTATAGTCATTAGTCTAGGCATATAAATACAGTGATTCAATTGATGCATAATAGTTTAAATTTTGACAATTTTCTCTGTGGGATTGATACTTTACTTGCTCTGTATTACTTGTTGACACATGTATGCTTGCATGAGTTAGAGCTCTTTTATTTGAACTGAAAAAGAGGCAACAAGTTTTTGGCGCCGTTGCCAAGAAAAGGCGTTTTAATTTAAATAATTATCATCAGTTTAAAGCTATATTGTATGAGTTAGACAATTCTGATCGTTTCTCATTTCTATTCTTGTTTTGTTTTTGATTTCAGGTACTTGTAAATTTTTATACACACGCGATCATCCAACTCAGAACTAACACCAGCGCAGGATAACATAAATGGAAGAGGTTGGAAAGCGAGTGTGCGAAGAAATTTGCAAGATCAGTTAGATAGTACAGCAGCTAGTATGGCGGAAGAACCGAGAATTGAGCAAAGAGAAGAGCAACGGGCTCTAAAGGACTATTCCATGCCGAATATAAACAGACTATGGTCTAGCATAGTCAGACCGACGATAGCAGCCAATACTTTTGAGATTAAAACGGGCACTATTCAGATGGTGCAGAACTCGGTACAGTTTGGGGGTGCTGCTACGGATGATCCGAATGAACACCTGTTAAGTTTCATCGAGATATGCGACACATTCAGATATAATGGTGTGACGGAGGATGCTATCAGACTAAGGCTATTCCCATTCTCATTGAGGGATAAAGCGAGAAGTTGGCTACATTCTTTGCCAGCAAGGTCAATCACTACATGGGAGGACTTAGCACAGAAATTCTTAGCCAAGTTCTTTCCAATGGCTAAGACTGCAAAGATGAGGACGTCGATCTCTCAGTTTGAGAAACAACAGGGCGAGTTCTTATATGAAGCATGGGAGAGGTATAAAGAGATGCTAAGAAAGTGTCCGCATCACGGTATGCCAGATTGGATGGTGATCAATTCATTTTACAATGGTTTGGGTTGGCAGTCGAGACCGATTGTGGATGCAGCCGCAGGAGGGGCATTATGGGCAAAGAGCTATGACGAGGCCTATACACTTATCGAAACTATGGCTACGAATGATTATCAGAATCCTACAGCTCGGATGCCACAGCCCAAGGTTGCAGGTGTGTTGGAGGTAAATGCTATTACACAGTTGTCAGCACAGATGGCAGCTATGGCTAAGAAGATAGATACTTTGGCAGAGAGCAAAGTGAAAACAGTTGCCTTCGTTTGTGAGATTTGTGTGGGGTCACACTCCACGGATCAATGTGCTATCAGTTCAGAGTCGGTGCAGTATATGAGCAACTACAGGAATGACCAAGGTCAAGTTCAAAACCCATACCACCCCAACAACCGCAATCATCCGAACTTTAGTTTGTCAAATAACCAAGGACAACAGCAGAATCAATTTTAGCCGAACCAACAATTTCAACCATAGTCATCTCAGCCACAGTTTTCCTCAAAACCTCCGTTTCCACCGGGATTTTCTCAACAACAACAACATCAAAATCTAGCTACACCACAACCAGAAAAGAAATCAGAGATGGAGGAGATGATGTTGAAATACATGGCAAACACTGAAGTTGTGATCAAAAGCCAAGCAGTGGCTATCAAGAATCTAGAGACGCAGATGGGGTAGATGGAAAACATGCTTAGTAACAGGCCCCAGGGTTCATTGCCAAGTAACACAGAGATAAATCCTAGAAGAGACGGGAAGGAACAGTGTCAAGCGATCACATTGTGATCTAGGAAAGATTTGACAGGTACTGTAAGTCGCGTGCCCGTGCCTGACAACACTAAGCAGGTCGCGCAAGACAGAGCAGGTCACTGAAGAGAAAGAAAATCTGGAAAAATTTGAGGTGCAACAAGAAGAAAAAGACAAAACAAGTTCAAAGGAGAAGTTCAAGAATCCAATACAACCAATTCACCCTCAAGTACCGTATCCGTAAAGGTTAATTAAGCAGAAGGAAGACAAACAGTTCAGTAAGTTCTTGGAGGTATTCAAAAAGCTGCAGATTAACATACCGTTCGCCGAGGCATTGGAACAAATGTCGGGCTATGCAAAGTTCATGAAAGGAATATTGTCAAGGAAGAGAAGACTAGATAAGTTTGAGACAGTAGCCTTGACAGAGGAATGCAGTGCAGTGCTCCAACGTAAATTACCTCCAAAGCTGAAGGATCCGGGCAGCTTCACAATTCCGTGCACAATCGGCAAGATGAGTTTTAGTAAGTGTTTATGCGATCTGGGGGAAAGTATTAATTTAATGCCCTTGTCAGTGTTCAATCAGTTGGGATTATCGGCGCCAAGGCCGACAAACATTTCTCTACAACTAGCTGACAGATCCATCACGTATCCACGGGGAATTGTGGAAGATGTATTAGTAAAGGTGGACAGATTTATCTTTCCAGCTGACTTCATCATTTTGGATTACGAGGAGGATAAAAATATACCAATCATACTAGGAAGACCATTCTTATCCACAGGAAAGACTCTGATAGATGTACAGAAGGGGGAACTAACTATGCATGTTCATGATCAAGAGGTCACCTTTAATGTCTTCAAAGCTATGATGTTTTCAGCAGATGAAGAGGAATGTTTCCTAGTTGATTTGATGGATCAGGTCGTGAATGATGAAGTACAGAGTTTAGTGGATGATGAACCTTTGAGGAGTGTAATTGCTGAAAATTCAGATTTGAAGGACGAGGAACTTGCTGAACTTGTGCAATATCTAGATACCACTCCACAAGTCAGAAAATTCAGAACACCTGTTAAGCCATTGATAAAAGCTGGAGAATCCTCAGTAAAATTAAAGCCATCTCTTGAGACACCTCCAGAACTTGAATTAAAATCACTTCCAGAACACCTCAGGTACGCATTTTTAAATAAAGATTCAAAGCTACCTGTGATTATTTCTTCTGCATTAACATCTTTTTAGGAAGAAAAACTGCTACGAGTGCTTCGGGAGTTCAAATCAGCTATTGGCTGGACCATAGCAGATATCAAAGGAATCAGCCCTTCGTTTTGCATGCATAAGATCCTGATGAAGGATAAAAGTAAGCCGTCAATTGAGCAACAGAGGAGACTTAATCCGATAATGAAAGAAGTGGTTAAGAAAGAGGTACTGAAATGGCTGGATGCAGGCATAATCTATCCGATCTCAGACAGCTCATGGGTGAGCCCCGTGCAGTGTGTACCGAAAAAGGGTGGCATGACCGTAGTGACTAATGAGAATAATGAGTTGATTCCAACACGAACAGCGACAGGGTGGAGAGTTTGCATGGACTACCGCAGGCTCAACAAAGCTACAAGGAAAGATCATTTTCCACTCCCATTCATTGAACAGATGTTGGACAGATTAGCAGGTCATGAATACTATTGCCTTCTGGACGGATATTCAGGCTATAATCAAATTATGATAGCTCCAAAAGACCAGGAAAAGACAACTTTCACATGTCCTTACGGCACATTCGCCTTCAGAAGGATGTCCTTCGAATTGTGCAATGCTCCAGCCACCTTACAGAGATGCATGATGGCTATATTTTCAAATATGGTGGAGCAGAATGTGGAAGTATTTATGGATGACTTTTCAGTCTTCGAGGACTCGTTTGATATATGCCTTGAAAATTTGGTGATGGTTTTGAAGCGGTGTGTGGAAACAAATCTAGTACTGAATTGGGAAAAGTGTCATTTTATGGTACAAGAAGGAATCATATTGGGACACAAAGTGTTGAAGAAGGGACTCGAGGTAGATAGGGCAAAGCTGGAAACTATAGAGAAACTGCCACCACCTACTTCAGTAAAAGGTGTTCGCAGCTTTCTGGGATATGCAGGTTTCTACCGCAGATTCATCAAAGACTTCTCCAAGATAACTAAATCGCTATGCAGTTTATTGGAGAAGGATGCGCAGTTTAACTTTGATAAGGCTTGTGTGTCGGCATTTGAGCACCTAAAAGGGAAATTAACATCAGCACCAATTATTACTACACCAGATTGGGATTTGCCATTTGAGCTGATGTGTGATGCCAGTGATTACGTTGTAGGGGCTGCTTTGGGGTTGAGGAAAGAGAAGATGTTTCATGTTATTTATTATGCCAGCAAGACCCTTACAGATGTACAGTTGAACTACACCACCACAGAGAAAGAGTTATTAGCAATGGTGTACGCCTTTGATAAATTTCAAGCATATCTGATCGGCACAAAGGTGATAGTGTTTACAGATCATGCAGCAATTCGTCATTTAGTGGCGAAAAAGGATGCAAAGCCCCAGTTAATCAGATAGATTCTATTACTGCAGGAATTTGATTTAGAAATCAAGGACAGGAAGGGCACTAAAAACCAAGTGGCGGACCACTTATCTCGACTGGAGAATCTGGAAAGGGAGACAAACGATAAGGTTTTAATCAATGAATCCTTTCCAAATGAGCAGTTGTTTATGGTGAAAGGGGAAGTGCCACGGTTTGCAGACTACGCGAACTATTTGGTGAGTAAGATGTTACCTTCTGACTTGGTGGGTTATCAAAAGAAGAAATTTCTGCATGATGCCAAATGGTGTATATGGGATGAGCCTTATTTGTTTAAACAGTGTTCTGATCACGTGATAAGAAGGTGTATTCCATATAGCGAGACAGAGGGGATTCTGCGGGATTGCCACTCTACTGTGTATGGAGGTCACTATGGTGGTGAAAGAACAGCGGCTAGAATACTACAAGTAGGATTCTACTAGCTGACAATTTTCAAGGATGCATACAGTTTTGTCCAGCGGTGTGATAGATGTCAGCGAGTGGGGAACATCTCTAAAAGGAATGAAATGCCATTGAATACAATCCTGGAAGAAGAAATTTTTGATGTATGGGGAATTGATTTCATGGGACCTTTCGTTTCTTCCTGCGGAAATCTCTACATCCTGTTCGCTGTAGATTATGTCTCCAAATGGGTAGAAGTGACAGCTCTTCCGACAAATGATGCCAAGGTAGTCCTCAGATTTTTACACAGAAGTATCTTCACGAGGTTTGGGACTCCAAGGGCTATCATCAGTGACGAAGGCAGTCACTTTTGCAACAGGCAGTTTACAGCTTTGTTGGCGAAATATGGGGTGAACCATCACATTGCTACAGCATATCACCCACAAACGAATGGCCAAGCTGAAGTGTCAAATCGAGACGTTAAGAGAATCTTGGAAAAAGTTGTAAATCCCACGAGGAAAGACTGGTCACTGAAGTTGGATGATGCAGTATGGGCTTATAGGATGGCATATAAGACGCCATTGGGTATGTCACCTTTTCAGTTCGTGTATGGAAAAGCCTGACACCTTCCTATGGAGCTAGAGCATAAAGCATATTGGGCAATTCGAAAGCTAAACTTTGATTTGAAAGCTGTCGGGGAGAAACGCCTACTCCAACTCAATGAGTTGGATGAATTCAAATTACAGGCATACGAGAATTCAAAGCTGTACAAGGAGAAAGTGAAGAGATGGCATGACCGAAAAATCATCAAAAGAACATTTGAATCGGGACAAAGGGTTTTGCTTTATAACTCCAGACTTAAACTTTTTCCCGGAAAGCTGAAGTCGAAGTGGTCAGGACCATTTACAGTAAAAACTATTTTTCCACATGGTGCAATTGAAATATTCGATACGTTGCCAGACAAGCCTTTTAAAGTGAATGGACAGCGCTTGAAGCATTACTTTGGTGATGAGGTAGACAGACAGAAAGTCGCCTCAATTCTTTTTTCAGCATGAGCATCCTAGACAATCACGCTAATCGACTATAACTTAGCACTTGATGGGAGACAAACCATTATCTCTATCTCCATTTTTTATCTATTCAGTAGCGTATTTAGCCATTTCATCTTTATTTCATTCGTAATAGAGGGCTATGTGAGCTTAAGTAAGTGTGTAATAGATTCTGTATGAGACATCGTGTTAGTATTTTATAAATCTACTTGTTCAATTATACTTATTCCAGAATTCACTCATTAATACGGGTAAATGGTGTGCTGCAGGAATCTTCAAGTGAAATCTCATGGTATAACAAGTTTGGGAGTAACTCAGTGATGCAGAAAGCAGGGTCGCCCGGCCGCGCGAGGATTACATACCAAGAATGCGCGCCCGCGCGCTACGCATATCAGAACAGTAATGCCATTCGCACGCCCGCGCCTGAAAACCATTGCAAGGACGCGTGACTGCGCGCCGTAGCAGATGTGGAATAATTTTTAAAAAAGTATAAAATCCGAGTCGTGGTCTAATTGGGTCTCTCAGCTGATATAATAGAAGCGTATTCTTCTGATCTCCCATATTCATACGACTCATCCAATCTCATAAAAGTTCATACACATAAATCTCTCCCCTAGCATAAATCTAGGGTTTCGATTGGGTTGTATCGTAGTAAGTTTAGGGGTACGCCCATCAAGAAATTTATCTGCATTCCCTCTACCATCCACATATGGGTCCAAAAAGAGCACGCTCAATCTCCATCTCGTCTTCATTATCATCTTCCTCCGATAACCAAGAAGAGGATGTCTTGGACGAGAGGAAATTTATCAGTTTGGAGGCCCATCATGACTATTATCAGAGTGTAGCCAAATCTTTTGTGAAGGAACGGGGACTTCTACCTGAGAAGCAAGATGGCCAACTCTGGTGTAACATTCCATATTTTTAAATGTAAGTTATAAATATTTATTGATTTATATAAATATTTATTGGATGTGTTTATTATTGAATAAGTAATTGTTCAAATTGATTGAGTTGATTTAGTTAATTATTTATTTGCTAAATAATTAATGTGATTAGTTAATTATTTATTTGTTAAATAGTTAATGTGTTATGTGGATTAAGTTATGTGATTAAGTAATTTATTTAATAAATTGTTATTTCATAAAGAGTGACAAATAACTATGTTATAAAGAGTTATTAAATTAAATTAAAGTAGTTTAATTTAGTTCTTTGCCAAACAAGGCTTAAGTATTAATCTTTAATTTTTAAATGGGTTACCAAACGAAGCCTTATGGCTTTTGGATTTCTTTTGAATTAAAATTATTAATAAAATAAAACAAATATATAAATAAAATATATTTATATTTATAAGTTATATGTTATTGGTAACTGATAGTATTTAGTAGTATTATAATGACCACATGCGTTTCTTTTATTTACGTTGGCTTATCAGTTTTAGAGTACGCATAGTTTATCAGTTGATTTTTTTAGTTTACGCATTTGTCTAAACCTAAGCCTAAGTAAGAAAAGGGAGAGTCTGAAAGAGAGAAACAAGAGAAAGGCAGGTCTTTGGATTCTTCAACTTTTGTTAGTGATTTATAAGTGTCGTTTGAACAAACTAAAGGTATGTTCTATAAACCTTATCATATATGTTTTACAGTATATAGTCTCTGTGAAATTGTAGGTCTCGGTTTTCTTAAAAATCACGGTGTATCAGAATGTTACCAAAAATCTCTTGAAAAACCATGCTTGTATAATTAGTTAGAGAATTGTGATAATATGTGTAATTTTAATTGTTATCACTAGCATGTGTGTGTGTGTGTGTGTGTGTGTGTGTGTGTGTATATATATATATATATATATATATATATATATATATATATATGATTGTATGCTAATTACGTGTTAAAGAAAGAGGAACTTGGTTTTACAGTTAAAAACATGTTTGAACGTATGTTTTGTAAAATAACAAAATTGGTATGTGATTATATAAAAATTGTGAACTAATACGCGAATTGAACCTTGTATATGTTAATTGAATTATACATGTTAATTTGTTAGATATTGGTATACTTGTATTTCAAAGGAATCAAATTTGGTTGATAACAGTGAAAATTTCGTTCACTGTGCTTTAGATATCAACTGAAGTTTTGATTTTTAAAGGTTTGGTTTTAAAGAAAAACAGTGTTTTCAAATAATTAGTTCTCTGATATTGTTGTTTATTTGTGTAAAATTCGTACACAAATGCTTCATAACTTTTATGTGTAATTTTCATGAAGTTATACATGTTGTTGGATGTCATTGACTGTTAAAAATAAATTAGACAGTAGCTTTGCTCTGTCTTTCTGGGTTGGTTCTGTGAGTTTCGGCGCCTCAGCGTCAAAATTCACGCCCAGCGTCAAAATTCACGCCCCAGCGCCAAATTTCGCGCCCCAGTGCCAAAGTTCGTGTCCCGGTGCCAAAAATGGGCCAAAGCTCGTGCCCCAGTGCTGTAGCTCGCGCCCCAGCGCTGGTACTCGCGCCCCAGCGCCACTGATCCGCGCCCCGGCGCTGAAAAAGTGTCCGAGTTGGGTAGTTTTGACCTCCTGTAGTAAAACGGCCATAACTTTTTCATACGAACTCCGATTGAGGTAATTCAAGATGATTCGAAAAGAGGACAAGTAGACCTACAACTTTCATGCTTTAAGTTTTTTAATTTGAGGTCTGTAACAGTAGTCAAAATGGCCATCTTTAGGACTATTATGTATTTGGAGCCAATCGGAGGGCGTCGGGATGCACGAATACAAGTGCAACCCTTTGGGTATTAGTATAACTTAATGATAACATGTTGAACATGTATTAGAATATTGTATTAAGTTGTTAATGTACATGTGGTGCAATGACATGATCATTTAAGTAGTTGTAATAAAGCTAAAAAGTAATGTTCATGAAAGATGTGATGTTGTTTAAACTTAAATTTAGTTAGTAGCTATACTAAGAGTAATAAAAGAACTCATAAAGGTAATGTTAGTATAACTAATGTGTATTGTCAATATATATGGTATGTGTAGGACTTGGGGTGAATGTAAATAGTAATTGTTTAACCTACGCACGAGACAAGTTCCCTAACCTTTGCTACTTTATTATCCAGCAAGGTTACTTTTCACTGTTATGTTATACGTATGCAAGTTCTCTAACTCTACTTTTATAATTATGCAAGTTTTCTTAACTCTAAACTTGTTATATTAGCATGCAAGTACCTTTAGTTTATCGTTCAAGTTATTATTTGTTGTGCATGCTTGATATTAAATTCTAAGATGTAACCTTAGCTTAATGTTGTTCAAAGCAAGGTCTGATAAATTATTCAACTGTTATGCTATTAGATTATTCCTAAAGCATGAACTTAGAACGAAATGTTTATTCAGTATGATCATTCAATAACATAGTGTTATTATCTTGTATTCAACTAATCCTTAGTTGATGTCCGTTGAACTCCAAATTACCTTGAAGTGTATCCAAACCAAACTATCTTTGGGACGGACTTGTACTTAAAATACTGAGATGAACAACCCTATTTATAGGGGTTACGCTTAGTTTTGTACTTTGCGCTGAAATGTTTGTATACATTACATGTACGAAGGGTTGATCCCCCTAAGTACCTTAAAGTCATTATGGTCGTATGACCATAAAAGTTTAAGTTGAAAGATTACTTATAACTGTGGACAAGGTTCGTGGTCATTAGACCCTCAGTGAATGTTTAAAGTATTAATAGAACTTATTGTTCAGTTCTATTGAGCCCCTGAATGGGCAAGGAATGTTTAAGATGTTAATAGAACTTATTATTCAGTTCTATTGAGCCCCTGAATAGGCAGAGAATGTAAAAGTTATTCATTGTTATTTCAAGTGAGCCTTGTTTGCTCACTCTTGCCTGTAAAATCCTTACAGCTACAGATGGAAAGGGTGACGTACCTAGCACCAGTAAAGGAAAGGGAAAGACGAACAAGTACTGAAGACTTGTAATAGTTTTGATAGTTTTATTATCAGACTTTGGTTAAGGAATGTAATGAAGTTTATTTAAATTTTCCGCATGAATGATTGTATGTAAAGGTTAGATAACCTGGGAGATATTGTTTTATGTAATTCCTGTATGGGCAGGTTTATTATCCAATTTTATTTATGATTGGGTAGTTATAAATGAATGTTTTGATTACGTGAACACCAAATCTTGAGGTAATGAAGTACCGAGATTTGGGGGTGTCACATCTGGTATATGATACGCGACAAAGGCTGGGGTGGCTTGATTGCATCGCCTATGCCTATCCCCATGGGGATTGTTCGAGAATTTTATGCGAATGCTAAGGAGATGATAAAAGCAGGAATAACGCTGGTTCGAGGAGAGCAGGTGGATTTTCGACCTCGAGCGATCAGAGCAGTTTTCAACATACATAACGCACCACCCACCGGGTCTGCCAATTGGGTAGACAGTGCACATTTAGAAACGGATCTAACAGTAGTGATTGATGAATTGTGTATTTTGGGCATCAAAAGGAAGTATAAGGCAGGGACAACTGAACCAAAATCTTTTCCATCGTCCGCCTTGAATCGATATGCCCAAGCATGGAACCTGTTTATCTGCGCCAAGCTAGTTCCGTCAGTTCACCATAATGCAATTACTACTGAGCGTGCGATTATTTTGTGGGGCATCATCAAAGACAAACACATTGATGTAGGCCAGTTAATTCATCAAAATATGGTGCGTTACATGCAGGGGAGTAGAACTGGGACTATTCCGCATGCATCTGTGGTAGCCATGCTCTGTACCCAACAAGGAGTCCCATGGAATAATGAGCAGCTGTAGCACCCAAGCCACGACATCACTCATGCTATTATTGCCAAGTTCAAGGAGTGGACGGGTGGTGAACCGCATCCGCGCGGATTAGGTTTTATCATTCAGCTCGCAGTGCCATATCCACCACCAGATTCACCACCCGAGGAGGGTGGTACAGCCGATCAGTAGGGGAGTTTTCTGTACCATTTACCTTCATTCAATGGGGCATTGAATATTATAAGTTTGGGGGTATTGGGGTAGTAGTATAATAGCATATAGTTTCATGTAGTTTTTGCATGTTTAGTTTTAATTTTGCATGTTTATGTGTTAGATAAAATTCTGCTAAATTTTTTTATTTTTAGTCAATATTGCTTGTAGTAGTATGTTTTAGTTGCATGTTTCACAAAAATTCTTGCTGTATAGAAATTCTTGCCTAGCCAATGATGATAGTGAATCGTGAAGGATTTTAGAGTATATTGGATAACATGAACATAGTTATAATGTTTTACACAATGAAATTCATGTTGCTATTTAAATGCTTTCGGTTTGCACAAATGTGTCACAATCACTTGTAGGTATAAGAGGTATGTGTTGCATTGCTTGACAGCAAATGTAGTTTTAAAAAAGAGAAATATGTGGAAATGATCTTAAACTGTATGAAACATTGACACTCAAACTTTGGGAAAACATGGGTATGCTATATATATAAAAAAAATGAATAGCAATAACGTGGCTAGTCTTATTTCGGGGCCCTGGCTACTTGAGTAAGTACGCCCGAGGGGATTGTCTCTACACCTAGCGCCCTAAGGTCTTTCATGGTCTGGGAGTCGTTGGTTGAAAGCTCGCTAAGGGATAGCAGTGTTGCCTAATGGATAAGGCATTGCACAGTCATGTATAAAAAAAATAGCAATAAACACCGCGGGGAAGAGCAAAAATCGCCCTCGTGAGTAGCAATAAAGCAATTAAGCCCATTGTTGAACTTTAGTTTGTTTGGAAATGTTGAAACAGTTTGCGTTGTATAAGTATACATGATTCTTAATTTAGGCTATAATTTTCTGTTTCGAGCATGTTAGCATATATATTCTTTACTGGAATCAAGCGTTGGTGAGCACCATACACACACACAGCATCTCTATAGCATATATGAATGATCTGAGTGTATGATATTATGCCTATAGTTTGGTTTGAAATTGTATTCTTGGATCTGGATAATTCACTGAGGCAATTTGGACTGAAATTCTATTATGGCTGGAACTATGTGAGACTAGTTTGCATCATAGCTTAGTGCATAGTATTGTAGTTACATTTTCATTGTTATTTAGCATGCATTGCTTGAGGGCAAGCAACAGTTCAAGTTTGGGGGTATTTGATAAGTGAGATTTATACCTATTTATTGAATACCAATTCACGCAACTATGCCCATCTCAAGTACATTTTAGTGTGTTTTTTAGTGCATTTCATGTTATTTTGCATTGCATTTACTTAAAACTCCTTTTGGTGAAATAATGCAGCAAATGGCCTGTTTTGGTGGTATTAGAGGGCACGAGGCTAATGGACGCATGAAGGCGAGGCACAAGCTGGGATATGCATGGCATGGAGGTACAATGGAGCAAGGAGACCAAGCATGGAAGGAGATTAAGCAGGAATGAACAAGTAGAAGCAGCAGTAGCATGACAGAATCAAAACCAGAACCAGAATCTACAGATTGCAAGCCGCGCGGCAGAATAGCCTTGAGAGTGCGCGCCCGCGTGAGTACTCGACTGGACAGAGCATGACATTCTGCAAGTCTCGCGCCCGCGCGAGGAACATACTAGAGGGGCGCGCGGCCGCGCGCGATGCTGAAGCTGTGTATTTGTTTTATTTTAATTTTTAATTAAATGAGTTGTAATTGGTTTTAAAAACGATATCTAACTGGTGTCAGAGGTATCTTTCATAACTTTAGACGTATTTTCATCATAGAAACTAGGGTTTACACAATGAGGGAGATTCCAACGTAGAACAAAGCCGAAACGCCTATTCTTCCAATTCTTCTTGGGATTCTCCATCATTATGGATTATTATTATTATTTTGCTGGAATATTATGAGGATTTGAATGTTATCGTTGGTGTATATTCAGTAATTGGGGTTTGATCATTTTATATTTCATCTTTCAATTGTTTGTTTATTAACCATGTTTAGCTTTGATCCCATAATGGCTTTTGGTTCAGTCATGAACTATACTCCATTATGGGATTCTAACGGATTTTAATATGTAATTTGGTCGCATGCTTGAATGCTAGGGATGTTCTGCATATCATATGGGATTTCTATCATGATTATTTTACATGTATGAATGCTTGATCACCATTCGTTTCAGTACTTGTATGGGATTGACAATGAACATACGAGTATGGATTGTAATCATGATAACATACGAATATGGGGCTGTTTAATATGGCTTGCGTATTTTGTGAACCAGATAGACATATATTGTTTCACCGTATGAGCTAGAATAAAGGCTTGTGCTTAAATTCAGTATAATTGCAATTTCACATAGACATATAGTGATTTTGGTTGTATTAATGATTACATGGAGTCTATCATCTGTGGATGCTGTGTAAGTAGGTTATAGTGCATTGAAAAATGGTTATAACTCTGTTAATGCTCTTGGTTATTTCCCTGTGATATGTGAACACTTCTTGCATGATAGTGGTGATTGGATGAAATATTAAATGAAGTTAGGATCCCATTATTTCCATATTTGATTTATTCCATTAATTTTCTTATTTTAGATGTTATCTGCAATTAGTTTAATTCACCAATTATAGTCATTAGTCTAGGCATATAAATACAGTGATTCAATTGATGCATAATAGTTTAAATTTTGATAATTTTCTCTGTGGGATCGATACTTTACTTGCTCTGTATTACTTGTTGACACATGTATGCTTGCATGAGTTAGAGCTCTTTTATTTGAACTGAAAAAGAGGCAACGGTTGTCAACCGTCAGACCCGATATTTTGATGCCAAAAAGGGGAGAAAAAGGGAAAACATGAAGACAGAAACGAAGGGGGAGGAAGTCAATCTCAAGGGGAGAAGAGAAAAAGAAATCAAAAGCAAATATCCATTACCCCTCCGCTCTTTAGATCGAGATCACCTCCACATCCTCCATCAGATATTCATTTAGAGCAAGGTAAACACTCTTCACGACAAGAATCGTCAAGCAGAATAAATCATACTGGTATCCATATTCCTATGGGTGATCCTACATATCTAAAGAGAAATCTTCAAGGGATAAACATTGTAGGAGAAGAGACAATGGATGCATCACACCTTGGGCCCAGAGATTCTGCTGAAAAAATAAGAAGAAAAGTAAATGAAGACAGAATCAGAGCCTATCAAAGAAGAGAATCAGAAAAAAAATGGCTCTCAAAGGAAAAGGGACCAAGGAGGTAGAGCTAAAGTTTGCTCTAAATTTGTCATATCATGTAATAGCTGAAATTCTTTATCATTATCAGATATCAATAAATTCTTACTTTTGATAAGATCAATACAGTATTCTAAGGCATATTTACTTTTAATTCTTTGCATTCTAGTTTCTAATGGTTTTGTCATCATCAAATAGGGAGAGATTGTTAAAGTCTACATGTTTAATTTGAAGATGAATGAGCTTAATGTATATTTGTACCGATATGATTTGTAAAGTTCTTGTAAAGAATTGATATATTATACAAGGACTTAAAATGGAAAGATCAAATAATGTTAGGTTGGTCTTAAAAGAGCTGAGTTGATGTATAGTTGATAGGATCGCAAGGTTACCCTACTATTTGAGGGACACGATCGCAGAAGAAGTAAAAATTAACACATACATCAAGAGGATCGCTAAACTAATGGGATTAACCAAAACTCACTATTTTGTAAAGTAACCTTAGTTCTTTGAATAAATGATCCTCTCAGTCAGCTAAACGATCGGCAAAATATACTCGATCGTAGAATAATCAGGGCTGACAAACTGCTTGACAATGGAGCATTGTAAGCTGAAGGTCCCAATGCAATCCCAAAAATATCCTTGGCGAAAATCAAAAATCAGAGCATGTGTCTATCATCTATCTATTTGATAGTGACACGTCAAGGATGTTAGGTGAAAAAAAGCAAGCTGATGTGGCGCAGGAAAGGAATTGTCTCCAAGGTTCAAAGATGTCAACATCAAGCTTCCTAGTACAACAAAGCATTTAATCCTGTAACGGGAAATTTTCTTAGCAAAATATAAAAGGCTACAAGGATCCAACTTTAGAAGTGCTGAACATCTTGATCAAAAAGCCATATTCTCTGCCAAAAAGTGAAGAACGAACTCAACGATTCAATATACAAAGTTCAAACTGCAAAGTACCTGTGACGAAGAAGCTTAACGCCATCTTAGCAACACCTCTCAACAAACACAAATCTTCTGAGCATCTGAGAGGGCAATAGTTTCCTAGCCAAGAGTGATTAAATATCCAAGTTTGTTGGGCTTGAAAAGGGCAAAAGTGTCCTTGTCAATTGTGACTAAATATCCAAGTCTGTTGGGCTTGAAGAGGGTAGAGTTTCCTTGTTTGGGTGATTAAATTATAGTGAATCCCTACTCAAGGAGTAGAAGAGTGGATTATGAGAAATTCAGTTTTTGAACCACTTAAAAAATTGCATGCGTCTTTACTTTCTATTCTTGTTGTTTCAATTTACCTAATCATTATTCTTCATTGCTTAAATCCAAAACTGCCATTTAATTTAGATCTCTAAAAGGGGGTTTTCAAAAAACATATTCCGATGTACTTATTTAAACAAGTTTTTTAACAATCAAATAAAAAGTCTTTAAAACTAAAGAAGATCTATTCAATCTCCATTCTAGATCTACAAGTGTCTTTGGGAAATAACAAGATGATTTTTGCTTCCCCTGCCTCAATTCCCACCCGTACCTACCCCCGAATAGTTATATATTAATTAAATTAATATTTATACTATTATATATTACATAATAAAAAATATGCCTTTTTGTGTGTGTATATTTATTATTATTATTATTTGATTCTTCTTAATTTTATTATATATGCATTAAAATATGATTAACTGTTATGTATATATTATTGTAAATATAATTAAAATTAATTTTTATTTATTTAAATAATTTATAGCATATTAATTTCAAAGTTAATTTAATTTTTTTTGTGGAGGTTTAAATTCTCGATGAGAATGAGAATAATTATTAAATTTTAATGTTGGAGAAAAATAAAGCACATATAAAACAATTTTATAAAACTAAAAATATAGTGAAATGTGCACTCCCCGGCCTCTGCCTTACCCCCATTGCCATTCCTAGACATACCTTCGTCAAAAGCCACCTTAATACGGAAAGACTCGATAAATATTTTAATAAATCTACTATCACATAAAATTAGTGACATATTGCTTAATCTTATTTTAAATATTCACCCTCAGCAGCCACACCAAGTCAATTTTAGTGGGTGTTTGTTTAGAGCTAAATAGAATTGAATCTGAATAGCTTAATCGGTCAGTACGTTTGTTTTGATCTGAATGGTTGAATTGGTAAGATGGACGAGCTGAATGGTTAAGTCAGATTTTTTTAGTTGATGGCCGAATTAGCAGATGAATGAAGTAAAAAAAATTTAAAAATTTAAAAATTAAAAAAATATTAATTATTATATTAAGTAATATTAAATAAATTTACAACAATTTTGAATTTTTTCAGAGGGGTAAAATAATAAAGTTTTGTTATTCAAATATTTCAAACATGTTAATTATCAAACAACTTTTTTTATTTAAATTCAAATTCAACTCATTAAAATTCAGATTCAAATTCAAATTCAAATTAATTTAATTTTTATCAAACATCAACTTAGTCAATTAACTCGTAAACTTGAGCTCCAAATATATCCGCGCCTTTCTTTCTCTCTCTCTCTGCATGGGTCATTATGACACGTCCGGTCATGGGTCCACCGAACTCGCTTAATCTTAGCCGTACAAATCTGCATCAAGCGTCCCTCAATATTCACCGAGTCCTTATTCTACATCTCAGTGGGTTCTTTATCCCATCGCCATAAACCCTAGCCTCTCTGCTTCTTCCTCCCGAGTTCTGTAAAATTTCAGACCTTTTTCAGATAATTTTAGTAACAGAAAAATCACAAAACAAAATTCAAAATTCCGATCCATAAGAGAAGATGAAGATGATCAGATCGTCTGGTACATACATAATTATTAGTAATAGTATTTGGGTGGACGATTGATTGTGCTTTTATTGTACTTTTTGTTTTAAGAGAGAAAGATGGGATATTTATTGATGGATGATGGACTTAATGCTGATTCGTTTTTCAAATGGGTATTTTCATTATCCTTTTGTGTTGGGTGTATTTGAAAGAACTAATTGAATTATCCGAGTCGGACTGAGTTAATTCCAATTGGAATCATTTATTGGGTACCGCATTTGTGGATGTGATTTTGAGATTTGGATTTTGAGGGAAGTGGGAATTGAATGTGAATATGAAGTTTGAATGTCAGAGTTTTTTGACCGACTCCGAGTTGATTACTCCCGAGTTTAGATGAGTTTGAATATTCAGGGTCTAGTTTTAGTTTGAGTTGTGTGAATTTGTGCTGGGCAGTTGGGGCAGAAAATCAGTTAATTTAAAGGGGCAATTTTGCCTCAACAAAACCACAAACAGATGCCTGTTGTGGGAATGAGAAGAAGTACACGGGTTTTCAGGACAAGGGTTTTGCGGTCAGGGAGGGGGTTGTGGGAGGCTGGACCAGGTGAGGTGGGGAAGCAGCAGCACCCCAGAGCCGCGGAGTGGATTGACCTTCTTGACAATTCCGGGGATGAGAGAATACCATTCAAAGAAAATGGGAGGCAGGATGACATTGTTGATTTGCATCTAGAAATAAAAAGGGATATTTATGAAAATAAAGTGGAAGAACCTGATAAGAAAACTGAGAAAAGGTGGGGAGCTATTTATCAGAGGAAAAGGAAGAGATTGGATACTAAAATAGGTGTAGATTCTTTATGCAATTCAGATAGAATGTATGGAAAACAGTTTTTCAGAAAGCAAGACAGGAAGAGAATCAAAGAAAGCCCATCTATAACTGGAACTTGTAATTTAAATTTGGGAGTTGTTCAGCAAGATGTTTTGCAAGGTGAGAAATGTCGAGTGCTTGTTACTGTTCTTGACACTTCATCTTGTGGTAGTAGCAGTTTTGGGCTTTTTTCTTGTTTTCTGAATTCTATTTTGAGCTACATGAGGAGGTTCAGTGTCAGATTACGGCAGTTGTATGCATTTCTGTATTCCCGACCCATCTCTAATGTTTACTCTTCACATGGCATTCATTTTCTGCAGGTATACAGGTGTCATAATATTTAAAGTTTCATGTATTTTCACTTTTGTCCACCGGCAAGTATTTAAATATTTTTTCTTATTATGCTATCAGGATTGTACTTCTATTACTAGCTCTGGAGTCTGCAAGATTTTTGGTTCCAGGTGTTTTATACCATTGTTTGAATTGGATTTTTCAGCAGCTCCATTTGTCTTCCTAAATTTGCATTCAAATTTGCTTCTTAGTTCTGTTACCCTACCCTATGCTCTTGTATTATATTGGAATGGCATGGGGGCTGGGGGTGATAGTATACCCGATGATGAAGAATTGCAGTCCTGCATCCCATGTGATGGAGATAAGTCTGGAAGCAGAACTGGAGTATCAGGAAATGGTAATTCTGAGAAGAGGAGGAGGGCACTAGATCCGTCTTCTGCTGCTCTTAAATTAGTTTCTAGGACTTTGCAGTTGAAGAATACTACTGTCAGCTCTCGTATTATCATGAAAAGGAGGAGATCTCTTAGGTCGAAGAGAGGTAGAAATATTTCGCCATTTGTCGTGCGGAAAGCTAATGGGACTCTACTTACCAATCTGCCTTCCAGATATGCTAGCATTCCATTTTCTCCTGTAACATCCAATCATGAACTTATTAGCCCTGTTCAGGGGGATTTTACAACAAACATTAAAGAACTGAAATCTACATTGATAGGATTGACAGAGGATATAGATACTTCCAGCTGCTCTGCGAATATATTGGTTATTGAATCAGATAAATGCTATAGGGAAGAAGGAGCTACTGTTACGGTGGAGAATTCTGCTTCAAACCAGTGGTTTGTTATGATTAAGAGAGATGGGATAACAAGATACAACCTGATGGCACAACAAGTTATGAGGCCATGTAGTTGCAATCGAGTCACTCATGCCATAATATGGACTATTGATAATGGTTGGAAGCTGGAGTTTCCTAATAGAAGAGACTGGTCAATTTTCAAAAAGTTGTACAAGGAATGTTCTGATCATAATGTGCATTCTCCCACAGTAAGCGTCATTCCTGTGCCTGGAGTGCTTGAAGTATCAAGCTATGATGACAGCAATACTGTTTCCTTTGAAAGACCACAGTCATACATCACTTGGAAAGATGATGAACTGACTAGAGTATTGACGAAGGGGACCGCAAATTACGACTTGGATTCTGATGATGAAGCATGGCTGAACAAATTCAATAATGAGATTTTTCCAGAGAATGAACTTGTTAAACATGTCTCCGCTGATGCGTTTGAGTTGATAATTAATTCATTTGAGAAAGGTTTCTACTGTGGGGAAGATGATTATTCTGATGTCAGACCTGCTGTTGATGTTTGTAAGAATCTGGAAAGGAGGGAGGTTCTAGAGGCTGTGCATAGTTATTGGATGAAAAAACAGAAACATAAACGTTCAGCCCTGACTAGGGTTTTCCAGGTAAAAGCTCTATGCTTCAGAAAAATATCATTATTGTATTGGCAAATTATCTGTAACATTTGTCTTGATGAAGTCTATGTGCCCCCAATTCTTTGATGATTTTTCCCCTTTTGACACAGCGACTCTTAGAATGTACCATTGTTGATGTTAATAATATATTGCATGTATATTGGTGAATTTATATTCAAGGAAATAACCTTTTCTAACATTTTTATTATTTAAAAATTGTTCCCTCACCCTTGTAAGTTTAATTATAAAAGAAACGAAGAAGAATATAGAAAACCTTGACCAAGCTCTAGTAACTTTTTCTTCTATCCAGATAGGAGACTAGTTTCCATTGTCGAGAAATATAATGCAGTACATAGGGCAGGCTTGGTAAGATAAACCAAGCTATTATCTTCTCACTTTTGTTTGGGGGTAAGTAAACAAAGCTACCTTGTTAACTTGCCGAAATACCATGGCCGTTTTTCTTTTTCTTTTTCTTTTTCTGTGCAAGATTACCACATCCCCCATCTATGCACTTATGGTACAGGAATTTTTATTGATCACCTTGGGCGTTTGATTTGGGTTGCTAATGATGACTCCCCTATATTATTTCTTGGCTATGTTGTGACTTGTAATATGCTACCTGATTATTTTCATTATATGTACCAAGCAAAGAAACATAATACTTGGCCATTTAAAGCATTTCATCTGCACATTAGAAGCATTTTCCTGAAGTTCACTGAATTTCCCCTTGTTTTATATGGCTTTAATTTTTTGATACCATAATCTGGTCTCTACTTCCAACCACCCTCATGTTCAAGGAAGGGTGGTGGGGATTGAGATGCATTTACTTACACAGAGGTGCAGGGTAGTATACCGAAAGGGTGAAAGATCAGGGAGACTAAATAGGGGAGCCATCTCAGATATATAAAAAACTATTTGGAGAAGACAAAAGCAACGAAGATGACTGCAATGCATTCCCAGCCTGGGGGAGCTTATAGTGCTTAATGATTATTGTGGATATTTGTTTTAGTCACACACTCTATGAAGTAATTTGTCATTCATTGTTCAGAATTCATACTGAGGGATCGATAGTATTTTGATATTGCACGTGGTTAGTGCACTAATTCTTCTCTCTTTTTTATTTCTTAGTTTATTTGACATGGTAAATCTAGAAAAGATGAAAATATACGCTCGTGTGTTACTTGAAATTGAAAGCTTTTATATGAGCTGAAAGATGACTTATGTGGAATGTTGGACCATAAAGTTCAATTTAATTTTGGGAAACATATGTCTGCAAGTTCCATGTCTTCCATTGCACTTTTCTTGTTGATTTGCGCATATAGCTTGCCCCTTATTTTCGTATGAATATATGAGACCAATGAGTTCATGGTTCTTTCTTAATATCTATCGAGTGGATTATCTAATGAACATAGATGATGATCCTTCCTGACAGTGTTACCAGCCAAGGAGAACTCCAATTTTACCGAAGGTCATTCTTCGCAAGAAAAGATCATTTCAACGACAGCCTAGCAAAGCTGGAAGAGACAAGCAACAAACTTTCTTGCAAGGTATATGCGTTGGTACATCTCCAGCATATTGATTACTGCTTTACATATGCCGCTTAAAGGAAAGACTCAGAAATGGAAATACATGAACCACTTACTTAAAACACTTATGCCTTTATTAAACTAAAGATGCGGTTATGAGCTTCTAATTGGTAATGTTACACTTCCTCCATTCAAATTATAAGATAACTATTGACCTTTGAAAGTCAATTTGAGACATTTTGAAACTCATATATGAGGTGATTCATTAAATACACTATGAAACAATAAATCTTAGAATAAGTAATACTTTTCTAGATATTTTACAATATTCATGTTTGTATTGACTAAAACTAAAGGAATCTATGTCAATTTCGAATTTAAAAATGTTTTAAGTTGACTTCAAAAAGTCAATAAATCTTAACTTATATTTTAGAGTGGAGGGAGTAGTATATGTGTGCAGTGAGCAAAATGTAAACACAAGTGCTTCGTGGTTTATTGCAATAATTCGGTTTCAGATACCCCTGATCTGATATAAAGATAATTAGGATGACTTCTCTCCGTGCGCTTCAGAGATTTGAGATCGTATATATATATATATATATATATATATATATATATATATATAGAACCAGGATCCAGTCAAGGATCCCGGTTTTTGTTGAGTTACGGAATTTTATTTTTATTTTTTTTTGCTTTTTTTTTTTTAAAACTAAAAAAAAAGTTTAATATTTTATGGAACTGGAATTTTTACATAATACAGTATTTTGGGTGTGATTTGGATACATATAACAAAATATGTTTGCAAATCACACCCAAAACACTGTATTATGTTTTATGGAACTGTACAGACATGTTTTGTTATATATATCCAAATCACATCCAAAACACTGTATTATGTAAAAATTCCAGTTCCATAAAATATTAAACTTTTTTTTTTAGTTGTTTTAAAAAAAAAGTCCGCATTTTAAGAAAGTTCGGGAGTCCGGATAGGAACCGGATATATATATATATATATATATATATATATATATATATATATATATATATATGTTCTCTGTTATCAATCTTCAACCAGTTGCATGGCAGACTCTCTGTAGGCTGTTAATGAATTTGAGTTTGTACTGTTTTTTGTTTTAGCTAATTGATTTTTAAAATGAAATCTAAATCTGTCACGCTTCTATGGTGCAGCTGACCTAGATGCTGAGGATGAACAGAAAATCATTGTTAAGATCCAAGAAGCTAAAGCTGCAGCCATCAGATCTGAGGGCATTGCTGTTCTTAGGCGTAAAAGAACTCAGATGCTCATGGAGACCGCAGACTTGGCTACTTACAAAGCCACTATGGCACTTAGAATTGCCCAAGCAGCTCGACTTGTGGAACCACTGGAAGTTGCGGCCTCTTTTTTCCTTTGTTGAATTGCTGGGTTTTGTTGATCTAACTCTGATTGTATTGGCCCTGTTTTTCCGTTTCTTTTTTTGAAAAAGAAGTGGGAGTATTTTGTAGCTTCGTGGCGTTTTTGAAGCCTTGTGAGTCCGGGTTGACAGTATTGTAATTTTGTATAGATTTTAAATGGGGTACATTTTGTATTATTTTATTATTAAGGCTGAGGCTTTGTGGAAGGGGCTCTTCTTTTTTTTCCTGAGATTAAGAAGGAAGAAATATAAGGTGGTTATATTTTCTATTTTTCTTCTGTTTTACCTTGTCATCAATGTTTTTCAACTTGCTTGCTGAGAGAAAAAGAAATCAGTGAGCTTGATTATGCGCTTGTTGGTGATAGATTTAGCAATGAATATGTGAAAGAATACAAGTGATAAGTAGAGGATCGTTTTAACTGAGAATTATTTAACAATAATTATCAAGTACTAACTTTTAACTAAATTAATTTTATTTAAATAATTGATTGAGATTATGAATTTTGGAAATAAAGTAAACTAATTAAACTACTGTAAAACCTCTATTTAGTAATAGATTTGAGACCAAACTATTTGTATTCTAATTGAGAGGTTATTACTAAATAGAAGTATTGGTACAAAATATTTTTCGAGCACCCAAAAATATCCACTTTAACAAAAATATCAATAAGAATTCCCTAATAATTATTATTCAAAAAATATTTATGCAAAGTTGTTTGACACAATGATTTACTCTTTAGAGTTGTTACCACATCTTTGAACTTGCGGGTATATAATAGCTCGTTAGCATAAACACCTTGTTGAATACAAAACATTTCTAACTTTTCAAGCATGTTTAGAGCTTTATAGGAAATATAGTCTTTTATAGGAAAATGTAGTTCTTTATAGGAAATATAGTCTTTTATATATAATATTATTACTATATAGAGGTATAGTTTCTTAATACGGGACTTAAAAAGTATATAACATATTACAATTTAGAGGTTATTTGTAATAATCAGATATTTTTTATATAAATAAATAAGAAATTTTGCATATAAATTTTTTTTTATTTTAAAGGTGGGAATATGTGCCAAGTAAAGTGTATATATATTTGTGATAAATGAAAATATATTTATTACCTGAATAATTATAAATAAATTTTTTTTTGAATTATTAATCATTATAAATTATATTCTTATAGTAATTAATTTTGTAGTAGAAATATTTTTATTATTTATTTTCCATGAAAATATGATTATATATTATTTAAATAATATATGAGATGATTATAGATTTATTATAATAATTATTTTATTATATGAATTTATTTCAAACTAATTAAGTAATTATTATAACTTAATTAATAATGCTATATATGCAAGATAATTCAGATATAGAATCCAAACCCTAATTCTGGGCTTTGACTAAGGAATGAAAATAATAATATAATATTAATTATATTTCAGTACTATAAATGTGTAATGTATGTGTGTAGACTGATAATTGGTCAATTATAGTGAAACACTAGAAAACCTGGTATTACTGTGCTAAACCCTAATTTAAAACTCAAATTAGAGTACAAGATTGTTATGTAATCGTGATAATGTGATTAACGACCGGAGTTATAGATATTAATCGTAATTAGGGAAACCCTAATTTTTAAAAACCCTAATTAATATTTATAAACCTTAATTTCTATATTTGAAACCATAATTTTCAAATGAAAAATCCTAATTGCTAAATGGGAAAAACTAATTGCTAATTAGTGAATTATTAAACTTAATTTCAAGTCTAATATAATCAGAAAACCTAAGTTAATTAAGGAATCCTAATTTGGAAATTAAGAAACTAAATTTTCATTTTTAAACCTAATTTCAAAATCCAAAAAAAGTTTTTTTTTGTGTAAACCCTAAAGGTCAAACCCTAAGGGTTGGAAAAATTGACAAGCTTGTCATTAAAATTTCAAGGCTAATGACCACAATGCCCTTTTTGTCTCATTCTTGAAATAATTGCTAGCAAATCTTGCCATATCTTGGCAAGTCATCAACCCTAGTCTAGCTAGGAGCTAAGAAAACTCCAGCTCTCAGCCAGTACACATCCAAATTCATTGCATATGAGTTTTATATAAGGATCAAAAGAGAGAAAGTTCATTATTTACCTCATTTGTTCGTTTATACTCATCCAAGACACTCTCTATCTAAAATCCACGAATTCTATTGCTAGATCAGTCCCAAGAACAAGCCTCACTACTTCCATAAACAGATCAGGACCCTAGATTCAAGAATTTATTCGAAAGAGGTATAAACCCTAAACGTAATCTGACATTTGATCATATGTTAGATGTTGTGTTTTAATGTTAAAACATGGTGTATGTAGTATATAATGATGATCTGGGTTGCTAGATGTTAGATCCATAACATCTAGAGGCTCGGATTTGAAATTTTTAAAAATCTGAAAAATTTTATTTTTGTTGTCTGACAATGAATGTCAGACCACAGATCTCAGTGATTTTTAATTATTTTTGTGTTTTGAAAGTTTGTAGTTGTTGTATGCTATGATATCTTTGATCTGGAACTGAAATCATGTTTTTATTATGTATATATTGCAAGTTATTAATGGTCAAAGGTCGTTGACCGACCATGACTTTTCAAATCTGGATAACCCAGAAAGTATTTATCAGTGTCTGACAAGGTTTTGCAAAGCATGAATATGTCAGATGTTAAGTCGTTTGTCTATGTTGTTATATCTAAGTTGTAGTCTGTTATGTGCACTATGGATACATGCCTTTATATCCCTTAAATCACAAATAGATTGAATATAGTGGATGGTCAAAGTAGACTGTTCGAGCACGAAGTCGATTTCTGGAAAACCCAGAAAATTTCCAGAAAACCCAGAAATTTCTGACAACATTTGGCAGACCCTAGATCTTGTTGTGTTTAATGTATTTGGTCATGTTAGTGTTTGATTTGTGTAGACTGATATGTGGACTATCTATTCATGCTATTATAACACCAAAATCATAAACAAAAACGAAATTAATCATGGTCAAAGTAGGGTTGACCATACTACCGGATGAAGATTCTAAGCAACCTAGAAATCTTCAAAGGCAGTTTTCTGCCAAGTACTTTGACCGGCTCAAATTTTGCAATGGTGTTGTTGTTATGATGATGTTATGTAATATATTTGTTCATTAACATGTTGTCTATAACCCGGAATCATTATATCACACAAACAAGGTACAGAATGCGAGTTATAAGGACCTAAAAGTATGAACATGAATTGTTCTTCATTTTTGGATAACCCAGAAATGAAGAACAACCTCTGACAACAACTTTGAAAGATTATATCTCTTTGTTGTGATCTATTATGGTCATGAAATTAGTTTGTGGTTGTAGTATTACATGAATACTACATCCTTAAAATTTTAGCAGCCCAGAAAACTTAAGGATCAAAGAATTACTAGTCAAATATGGTACCTTATTAACTGACTATGAAGATCTGGGCAGGCTCAAGAACACCTATAGCGACAGTTTCGTCGTTATAGGGCCCTTTAGCCACACTTAATTTCTGAAAATTATTATTTTATTAAATAATTAAAAAAAATTAGTTTTAAATTATTAAAAATACATAATAAATTACTAAAAACTATTTTAAAGCCTAAAAATTAGTTTTTAATAATTTTGAATATATTTCATAAATAATTAATATTTTTGGGATATTAAAGGTATTTAATTTATTTACTTGTTATATTAAAGGTATTTAATTTATTTAATTGTTATATTAAATAAATTATTAAAAAATAATTTTAATACCTGAAAAATCATTTAAAATTATATTATGATATAAGAAAATATTTTAAGTTATTTTTAATAACTTTTAATATTTTGTGATGAATTTCATTAATAAATTAACATTAATGATAATTAAGTTATTTAATAAATGTATTAAATAAATTAGTTTAAAAATAATTTTAATATTAGAAAAATCATTTTAAATGAAAATAAAGAGTTTAAAAATATTTTAAGTTATAAAATATAACTTTCAATATTTAAAGGTAAATTTCATTACTTATTTACTATTAATGATATTAGAGTTATTTAATAATTATATTAAATAAATAGTTTAAAAATAGTTTTATTAATAAATCATTTAAAGAGGATATAAATGTTTTAAAAATATTTTAAGTTATAATTAATGACTTTTAATATTTTGATAAATAATACATTAATATTTAAATATTAATAGTAATTATTTAAAAGTAATTTTAAATGTTTTAAAAATTATTTAAGGGTAATAAAAATGTTTTGAGTTATTATAAATAATTTTAATATTTTTGTAATGTTTTCATTAATAATTTAATATTAATTTAATATTAATGATAATAGAATTAGTTAATATTTAAATCATTTAATAATGATTCCAGTGTTTGAAAAATCATGATAAATTATAATAATTGTTTAAAAATTATTATAAGGCTATGAAAGATAATATGACTGATATTTAAATTATCTAAACGAATATTGAACTACAGAATAGAGTTTTAGACTCGATATTTACTCGATAAAGTCGTCGGTACACCGACATATTTTAGAAATTGATCTAGACTTATATAATTTGACTAGATAAGTATTTGTTTGTAAATTAATGACTGTTAAACATATGTGACAATGTGATTAGGTTATGTGCTGACTGCAAATAGTAGTACTATGTGTTATGATATATTATTCTAATCGAACGAATGATCTTATTAATGATAGGTTTCGATATAAAAGATAAAACTAAGTTGCGTTATTGTAAGTAGCAGCTCAGGCAAGTATCCTATCTTTACATTTACTTTATACAATGGATATGAGTAAGAATATTTCAAAATTTTATTATTATTGTGCCAGATATTTATTCTGTTTGTTAATTTCTAAATATGGTTATACAAGTGTCCTCACTTGGATAATCATTGTATTTAATCACATGTTGATACATATTTATTTTCAATATGTATACGATGACTTAAAAGTCGTCTAAGCTATTTGATTCAGCTAGACATAAACTTAAAAATATTGTTGAACAATATAAAACTTTATTGTATCCAATCAAATTGTTTTGGTTCGGATTCCCGACTAAGTATGAACATCACGAACATGAGAAAACTTTTGTGCACCTAAGGTGAATAAGATGAACGATAATATCGTTCTTGCATGTAGTATTGATCAATACAAGGTATAACGGACTGATCACCCTCCATGCCTGTAAGTTATGACGGTTTGCAGATAAATTTCTATATACCTTTTTGAAAATAGAAAATAATGTTCATAGTCTGTCGACTGATCTCCATTTAAAGTCAATACGTAGTTTCAAAAAATTTGATATAGATTTAATATGTTGTTATTATTGGTTCAACTTGCTTCACAACAGTTGATTCGTTATAGAAGTGTCGTACAAAGAAAACATTGAATCCTTTCAGCTAATGTTTATTGTTGCTATTACTTGCTGGGCAATCAAATGCTCATTCTTGCTTTAAATTTAAATGTTTTCAGCTAAGTATGATCAACCCGAAGGTTCAGGCAAGAACAAGGGAAAAAGAAAGTTGTTCGAATGAGTTTTATAATTCTGTGTAATAGTTAAAGTTTATTAAAACAAAGATATTTATTATTTATGATGTAATGAATGTTTAAAGGTCGCGTACCTGGGATTTAGACTTTGATATATAAATTAAGTTTGGTATCTATATTATTGTTATTATTATTAGTATTATTCCGCTCATAGAAATGGTGTCGTGAATCACCGAGTTCGGGTTTCAAGTACCTGAATTTGAGGGCGTCACATTATTCATATTTATAACTGGCCCAAATTGAAATCAATTTTTTTAAAATAATATTATAGAAGTTATTCTTATATAGAGTATTCCTAAATAGGAGTTTTACTGTACTACTATCCATCACAAGTTTGAATTCAAATATTAAAGACTTAAGATTATCATTTCTCTTATGATACGTTTGGATTGAAAGAATAGAATAGTGGAGGGAATAGAACAATTTTTGTAATATTCCATGAACATGTTTGGTTGATGTTAGAAATACTTTTAAGAATGAAATAAATTATTAAAAAGTAACCTAAATACCCCCCAAATATTCAAATTTAACTTAAATTCAATCTAAGTTAAAATTTGACTCATTTTTGTAAAAAAATAATTATAATTCTATCTTTCTTCCTTTTTTGTCTACTTATAATTTTTCATATAATTTTTTTTGTAATTTTTTTTCTTACTTATAATTTTTTTTTTTATAATTTTTTTATTTCTCCAAAATTAATTTTATTTTAATTTATTAAAACTAAATATAAATAATGTACAATTAAATACAATTAAACAAAACTAAATCAACTAGTATAACATCCAACTCAATATAAATCCAATAACATCGATAACTTCATTTAACAACCAACAACTTAATAAAATGTCAAATCAATTAATAATGCATCCCATCAACAAATCCTAGACAAAATCCCAATATCATCCTTCAATAACCAACATAGTAAAATGTCTAAATAACTAGTATAACACTCCACTCAATAAATCCTTGACAAAATTCTCTTTTCGCTTATCGGGAAGGCTAAAGAAGACCACCATCAACTCTTCCTCACGAGCAAACTTGAGCATAACCTTGTGTTACGTTCACTATCAGTTAGACCGGACACATTACTCAACTCATTATTAAGATTCTTACGTTGCTCATTTAATGAAGCCTCCAATCCAAGAAAATTGAAAAATTGAGTAGATGATTTCTCGAGTTGTATAACGAGAATAGTAGCAGCCCTCTCCATGGCATATTCAGAATTAATATTGAAACTTGACTCTCTTCCTCTTCTTGAAACTAGAGGATATTTTCTCACTACGGGTTGGAGTGAAGCCATCATCTCCATCATTTATTTGGATCTCTTCATCTAACTCGATCATTTCCGCAGCCGATAGAGCATCTTTTCCAGTTGCTCTATCCTTGCCAAATATAACACAGAGATCCAAATAATTTGGAAATGTCTTGTTCTATCACTTTACTCTCTTTTTTGATGCACCTAAAACAAGTTAGAGAAAAAAAGATAACACAACAATTAAAAAAAAATAGTAAAACATTGTAATTAATTATATCATAGCAGTATCCAAAAAAGTTTTTGGAAAAAAAAAACTGCAAGCATAGCAGTTTTAGTTAACTAATGAACCATTATAGCGTGTAACAATCCTAGGTGTTAACAACCCAAACTCCCAAGAAGAAAACTTCAAAAATATCCTGTTATGTACACACAAACGAAATAATGAACCACTACCTTGCAATGAAATGACAGCACTAAATAAATCATTCACAAGTTGAAAAGGTTTTTCAAAAGAAACACAAATAAATAAACACTACAAATCACATTTACAAATTAATTCCACACATAAATAAACAACCAGTAGTGCAACCAATACTTGTACTGTTATCTAGCTACTTGTACTTCAAGTACCATATATATATAACAACCATATCATAAAAAGAAAATTAGGACATTTATTTTACTAATATAGAAACATGACATTTATTTTGGAACATCCTAAAAAGAAAATTAGGACATTTAATATGGGACGGAGGGAGTATATAACAACTAGTAGTGCGGCTTTTACTGTTACAACCACAAATTTCAAGCAACCCATGAATTTAAAATTTGTATTTAAATTGCATCAACCTCATGCAAAAGTAGTTGCAAGTCCTAAAAAATGACTTACCTTAAGACATGGAATCCAAACATATTTATAGGCTTCGAGTACATGATTATCAACGTTCCAACCAAATCCACTACTGTCTTTTCCATATCTTAAGCGAAACTGTTACAAGAGAAACTATTCACTACACATACTTTCATACTAGAGAATTAAATGGCATGAAATTGGAATAAAAGGTTCATACTAGAGAAGTGCCATTGTGGTTTATCTACCATTAGCCAAGAAAATTGCTTCAAATCTAGTTGAAACTAGCATTTTGAAGTTGAATAATGGAAAAGCACACTTTTACCAAATTTAGCAGAACATACATATTTATAAAATTAACATTCACTTGAGTATCATCAGAAATTCCATCTTCAACTGCACCTAAACTATCCACATGTAAACTTAGCATGTAAACTAAATCGATCAATAAGGTTGATCTATAATACGACTAAGGGCTGGTAACAATTTTAGGTAACTAACATATATACATAATACCAATATGGATCTTAAAGGAGAATTATATTAACAAACATATCATCAACTAAATTCAAACCAAAAGCAATAAAGTAAACAAGAAAACTCAAATATTCTAAAGTACATAATTTTGTAAGGAAAAAACTAACAGAGTCCACCTCATCTAGATTAATTTATAGGGTAGGGAAATGGAAGGATTAATTAAAAGAAAAGAAAAGAAAGCTAGAGAGAAAGGAAACCTTCCTTGATAAGAAGACCAAACATGCGAACAAAGAGGCCAAGGGTGATGCATTGTGTTGGAGACACCACTGTTTGTTGGTATGCAGAGAGTGTTAGTGTTGCACCCACCAATTCAATCAACAACGAACTTCAATTCTTATTCATTTTCCTACTTTCTAGATTTCTTCTTCTTTTTAGATCAAACTAGGAAGAATGAATAGCTATGGAGATTCTTCTTTTGTCAACCAAACTCTGGGTATGTATGTTATGTTTATAGTTGGAGATTTAATTAGCTAATCAATCACAGCAGCACCTTGAATTTACTTATCCTTTTTCACTTGAGCGTCTTTTCCAGTGTCTTCTAAACTTCATATAGGAAAGCATGATTTGGAAATTAAATATATGCCATATGCTTGATTGAGCTGCTAGTTAACCAACTAAATTCTTTTTGGGAGTCGAGCAGACATAATTTTTTTAAAGAGGATCTTCATACATTCTAGGTACAGAAAAATATGTACAATAACCTTTTTGAAATTCTACAACAACTTTAAGAAGGAAAAAAATAGCTCTATTTTTCACAACTTTTGCATAATTTAGCATCTTTTTGATTAATTCTCTGTTTTAACTCCATTTAGTGGCCCTAAATATTAGTTCATCATCTCTTTGAGATCTGAACATGGTTGTTAACCCCAAGGACACGTGAACTGTTATCCCATTCTCATTTTTAGACTATAATGTCTCTTCATTACCCCAATAATTTATAATTTCGAAAATCATCAAGGAAAAAATGAAAAGGAGAAAAACAATCAAGTCTAAATCCACTGAAGAAGGAAGACGAAACCAGAACAAATTACTTGTCATAAAATAACAGTCAAAATCACCACAAAATCAAAGCAAAAAATACGATCAAATAATTTATCTTCATTTATAGATGGATATATATCAATAATCAAAAATCATACTAGAATTATAGAGAGACTTGGAAGCTATTTGTTTCAATTCAAAGCTTTGGAAGGACTAGATAATTACCTGATAAGGAGAAAGAAAGAAAGAAAAACGATTAGCCAAGAATCTGAGATCTGATAAATTTGAGATGAAATCACCCTTTTTCAGCAAATAAACAGAGAAATTTAAGAGGAGAAGAGTTTATTAGATACTTACCAGCATTCTATTTTCAGTCACCGGTCTCTGCTCCGACGTCGTTTGGGCGCTCATGGATAAAACGCTACAACGCCGGCTACTATTGTTGTAAGATATCTGCGGCTTCTGTGATCAAAGAAACAAGTTGAGTTTATATATAAAGGAAGAAAGTTAGGGTTTTTTTTAATTTTTCTTCAAGATTTGCAACGAGAGAATTAGAGTCCACGGTACCTTTTTGGGATTGAAAGTGGAGGAGAGAGAAAAATTGAGATTGGATGTGGGGAGGTGTTGCCGATAATGTACGGCCGCGAAAAGTTGTTGATCCGACGGGTAGCGGAGGATGGGTGAATTAATTCTGCATGCCATTTCCTTTCAATTTGGATTCGGACAGATAGAAGGTGAGAGAGTGAAGATGGTAGATTTGTTCTAAGCTTATTGGGGTTTCGATATCCACATTTCTCGAGTCTGATTTGGGAAGAGTAGTAAATAAGTTAGGATGAGAATATGCCCTTATCCGAGCTTTACCTTATATTTGATTGATTTCCCTTATATTTTGGTAACCAACGGTCTCCCATGCCTCCACGTCAGGTGAGTAAGCCACGTCAGAATTTTTCATCTACTCCGTTAGTCAATTTTATCGATTATTTAAAAATTGGAAAGTACAAGCACCAGATCACAAAATTTTTCGAGTACAATCACCAATTTATAACTTTTTTCACTTCGGGTACCAAATTGTAAGTCATGTCCTAGTACAGGTACCAAAACTTGATTTATCCCTTATCCTTCCAGGTAGATGGACTATGTAATGCCCCTAAATTCGGGTATCTTCCAACCCGACAATTGGTGCTACACGGTGCTACAGTTCACACATTTATTCAATTGAAAATGTCTTCTATAATCCCAAAACAATATTATCATTTCCAGGTTATTTATAACCATTACATATTTACTTGTCATAATATCAAATAATTACAACATTACAACTATATTATTACAAAGGAAATTTACTGATTCGCCTTAGCCTTCCCTTTATCTTTACTAGATGTTTCGATCCGTTCGGTCTTAGCTGCATTCATATGGTTCAAGCAAGAATGAGCATAACTAGCTCAGCAAGTATGACAATTTCATTTAACAATATGCTTGAAACATACAAATCGTATATCTTCAATAACTGAACAATAGTTATGAAGTACTATCGATAATTTAAAATAGCATTTCTCTTTTCTATAAAACGTTT